>VWYE01008738.1:142515-227501 GCA_013398995.1 Alaudala cheleensis | reverse complement strand
TTTTTTTTTTTTGGTTGGCTGGTGAGTTGAGAAGAGTTTTGTGATTATAGAACTGAGGAGTGACTTCTTTCTATTCCAGCAACATGTGTTTTGGCTCTAGTGCTAATTTGTTGACTAAGTGCAAAATAAGACTTTAATTTTTTTTAATCAAATGTCACGATTAGTCAGTGGATTGAAGGTTTCAAAGTTATTCACAGTTCTTAAAGCTTGAGATTGCTTGATATCATAGGTTATTATTTGAGCGGGTAAATGTCAGAAGAACTAAGAATTTAATTTAGAAGAATGAAAGAAATTTCTGTGTTACAGAGATTTGCCTTTCTTGGCATTGGCTTTTTAAAAACTAAAGTAAGGTATGATATTTTCTGTTGTCTGCTCCCTGCTGTGAGGGTTTAATGGGAACTTGAGGTTTGCAGTGTTCAAATGAGCTATTAGGTTTGGAAAACTACATGGTAAATGTTCAGAATTTGGTCTGTCCTCTGAATTTACCTGGTTTTATATAGAATGGTAGCTTTCTGTGAAACTTACGTTTCTGAACTTGACTGTGATCCTGTGAAAGATTTAGAAGGTCTTGAGCAAGCATCTTCTATAGTGAATGATGGGTCACATTACAAAATAAGGCAAATGTAAATAGTCTCTTTCAGAGGCTTGCTATTCTTACTAAATTCTGCACAGTTTTGTAAAACAAAAAACTTGTCAATTGGGAGATATGGTTTGGTCTGGTTTTTTTTTAAATATGTATTTTTGGAAAAGAAGGTATCAGCCTAGGTTGTGCTTTGGAAAAGTAAACTTAGCTCCTCTTATTACTTCAAGCTCGTATGTGTGACTTTAATGTCAACCTGATTCTGTGTGTTTTCTTTTTACAGCAGCCAGTTTGAGCTCATGCTAACTTCATTGAGTTGGTGTCTCTGTGATTATGATTGTCTAACAGTCATCAGCAGCTTGAGATCAGTCAATATTGTATGACGTTCAACTTGTTTATTAAGAGCTAATAAATTCATCGGATCATATGATTATTCTGGTTAGAAAAGACATCAGGAGGTCATGTCCTTCATGTTATGTGGGTATACCTGTATAGGACCTGAGGGGGTGGCATGACCTGTGTCAGGGGATACTTAGGTTAGCTACTGGGAAAAGGTTCTTCCCCCCCAGGGTGGTTGGGCACTGGAACAGGCTCCTCAGGGAAGTGGTCACAACAGCAGCCTGACAGAGCTCAAGAAGCGTTTGGAAAATGCTCTCAGGCACAGAGTGTGATGGTTAGGGATGTCCTGTGCAGGGCAGGATTTGGATGAGTCCATGGTTCTCCTCCAGATCAGGTTATTCTAAATAATCCATCTGCTCAAAGCAAAGTGAACTGAGGTCAGACCAAGTGGCTCAGTGTGTTATCCAGATATCTGTCTCTGCTTTTAAGCTGCATGGTGTTTTGGGAATGTGTATTTAAACTTCTGTGGTTTTTGTTTTTAAGGTTAGATTACTTGTTTTGGGGGCATGTGGATTCATTTTTAGCTGTCTTTTCAGCATATGACTGTTTGAGAGATGGGAAGATGAGTTCTGTGAAAGAGATCACTTGGAATTCAGATTTGAAAAAATACCCCTTTTTTAAAGGGAAGGTGTTTAAGGGAGACCTGGATTTGTCTGGAAAATAGAAAAATAGGTTGTGTGATTCTTTGTCAAACTTCATGTTTTGGATGTTGTATAGTCTTGCTGTTTAGCTCCAGTTTGTATGAGAGTACTGGCATAGATTAATTGCAGAAGCTGTCAGTAGCCTAAGCAGAAGGATGTCACTTCATTCAGAATACTTCAGAGGAATCTAGCACCTAGCAAACATGCTTTGCTTCTTTTACGTTACTACATGTTGATATGCTAAAAGTATATGAGAGTCTACATAATAATAAAAACGATGCTGAGACTTCTGAAGGACACTGAGATTTTGTCAAGAGACATTTCATCTTGCATTCATGGGAAGTCAGCAGTTAAAAAAAACAAACTTGGTCTTCAGTTGCTTGTTTGATAAACTCAATATTTGCATGTTTGATAAACTCAAACTGAAATTTTCAGGGTGATTAGACTGATGAAAAATCTTAAATATTTGAGAAATATATTTTTAATTAATTTCTGTACTCTGAATGTTAAACTTAATGGATAGTCTTTATAGCGAACTGGGGTTGAGATAACAGAGAAATAGGACTTGGCATATCAATTGTCAGCAATAATGTCATGAGAATATTTTATACCTTCCACTTGCATTTAATTTCCAGATCTATTGCACATTTTTGGTCCTGCAGCAATGTACTTCAGATTATATATGATTACTTAAAACAAGTGTGGGGTTTTTTGGTGGGGTGATAAAAACTTGTCTGTCTTATATGATAAAAATGGTGCTTAACTTTTGTTTGGCAGTAGGCTGTAGGAACATGGCTATCTTGGGATGCGTTCCCAAGAGCAGATGTGTGGTTCAAGTAGGCTCGTACCCCTTCTGAGGTGATAGTTAATGTATTCCGCATAGGAACATGAAAGACATCCTAGGTGTTAGCCAGCTGTCCACATGGAGAGCTCCTTCTTAATCATTGTGAGTGGTAACTTAGCTTTGTATTTCCTTATATGACTGTGTATCATCTTCAAGTGCAATAGTACTGAGAAAAAAATAATTGATGATGAAATCTGCAATTATGTTATATATTTCCCTCTAAAGGGATACAAAACAGGCAGGTGATAAATGTGGAATTACTTTACATAAAATAGAATTTATGTTTTTAATTAGTTGCTATGATTAGTGAATTTAATTTCTTATATGAGGTTGTAACATTTGTGTCTCTATTTTTTCTTTATATGTGTCATTAGTTCTGCTAAAATTTTCTTTCTATTTCCCTCTAGGAAGCAATTCAAGTTTTCTGCAAAGTCTGAGTATTTATGTTATCTGACTGAACTGACATCTTGGTAATATGCCATTTTTTTTGCAAGCTTCTCTCTACCTTTTTTAATAGATACGAAGTGATTTGGCCTTTTAAAATTCTTATTTTTATAACTTTTTATTTTTTAGTAAGTCCTCTTGTAATAGGTTAACTGTTTTGAAAAGCAAGAGAGGCATTCTAAGGTCTTTTTCTCAAGACAAGACGGCATGGGTCACACTTGTACAAAATGCAGGCTTAAATAAAGTCTGACACTGATAACTTGCTTACAGACCTTAAAAGTTGCATTGTTTATTGGAGATTAAAGGTGTGCTGAAGCAAACATGTCTTGATCTCTGCATGAGCAGAGAAGAGATCCTTTTCCTATTTTAGTAGATGCAAGAAAGCAGTATGGGACAGGCGTTCTGGAGAAATCTCCTGCTGGAGGTTTTATCACCTTTTGAAACAGAGGTGTCTGCTGCCCTGAAAAGACTTGTTACTTTTCAATTGCTTCTTCCAGTAGTTCTTATTTTCAGTCCTTTAAACATCTAATGAGAGAGACTTTTCTCCTTGAAAGGTGTATGGAATTTTCATAAGGTTGCTCTTGATGTTCTAGAAGATACTAATTTTTCCAGTGCCAAAATGTGTATGACTTTTTTCCTCTTAAGTTGGAAAAGTGTGTATTATTCTTGATAGCGTCTTCTTTTTTTTTTTTCCCTGACACAATGGGCTTTATTACTATTTTGTAATATTCTTGCCTTTGTTGTATGGTTCAGTCGCTTTTCTCATAATACTATATCCTATCTGAATTTTTTTGGTTGTTGATGGTTCTTCTGGTGGCTGTGTTTATCTGTACTGTCATGAAGAAAAATTGCAACTTTCTTCTAGAAAATAAACAACTTCTTTTACATAATCTGTTAAGACTTTGGCTCTCCTGCCTTAGCAGTGCTTGGTTTCTGCATGTGGTTATCCTGAATACCTTCTTCTGAATTCCTGCTTAGACAGGAGTAACTAGAGTTGTATTGATTCTGCTTTTTCAGGATGTGTAGGCTAATTTCTCTTGTACCTGTCATGAATTGTGTTTTCTACTGTGCTCGCTTTCTATTTAATTGGTTGCTTGATGCCATCCCTTGAGCTCTTCTTGAAGAATGATGTTGAATAGCTCTACCTCAGCATCCCAGAAACCCACATGTCGCGTGTAGTAGCTTTTAACTGATGACCTTGTGCGCTAACTTGCAAGGATTTGTGTCTGGGTTAAAAATAATTCTACAATTTAGGAAAGTAATTCAGTTTGTGGGTATAGGTTCTCACCTATTTTGTCTACTGAAAAACCAAGCTGCTCTTTTATTCTTCTGTAATGGGAGGTCACTAGTTTTATAACTAAATCTTAAAGACTATAAAATAAGTTTCATTTTTTCACCATTGTTTACTTATTAACTATGAGAACTGGAAGTCTTCCTAGTTCTTTTTTGTGTAGGACAGTGCAGACTTGAATGGGTGGGTGTTGGATATGTTTCTCCATAATTTATAGCGGAACATATGGGACTTCTCTGCACTGGAATAGTTCAGATTGTTATGGAAGTTTGGTAGTTCTTTTTTCTTAGCAGCACTTCATGGAACATAGGGGAAAAAAAGATGTCAAAATTAAAGATCAGACAACCTTGTTGCAATATTTCTGTGTGAAAATTGAGGAACATGTGCCACCATTCAAATTCTGAAATGTTTTCCAACTGCGCTTGATGAAAACCAGTATTTGTGAGCCAGGGACAGTAAAATCACTTTAAGGGAAAATAGTAATTTGGTGACTTCTGCAGTGTGAGAACCAAATGTAGTAGGTTGTAAGCAAGTATAGCCTGCTCTGCTAATTAACTAGCATGGTCAGGTTCTGCTAACAGTCAAATTTTCAAAATATTTTGAAAAATATAATACAGCTTGTTTAAAAGATAACAGTTTATTTGTAAAGGTATGGACTTTATATATAAAGGTGTGGTGTTTTCTCTCTAAGCAATTGGGGCTGCTGCAAAAAAAACTTAAATGAGCCTTTGAGCCTTTTCATTTTTAATTTCTGATTTTTTTCCTTTAAAGATACTTACGCCATACCATGCCCAAAAGAAGGAAAAATGTCTAGTTCAAGTTTTAGCATAAGAAACTGCTCCTCTGCCAATGCAATTATTTTAATTTATTTTAATGTAGTCTTTAATTAACTTGTATTTAAATGAAAGGGATTTCAGAAGGTTTACTTTTCAGCCCCATTATTGAGAGACAGATTCAAAATTATTCTTTAACATAGTGACACAAGGTAAACACTTGAAAGTGTGGTTGAACCTAACATTTGCTTTGACTTTTCAATTATCAAAATACTTCTGAATCTGAAATTACTTTGAGGATTTTCTCCCTCCACATTTCCTGAGTTTTCCATCACTACTGGACCAAATATCATGACTCAAGTTACCAGGATAGTAGGGTTTCACCATAAATCTGAGTCTGTTGGTTGGTAAAGGAACTTAGTGGTAGCATACTGGAAGGGCCATTTTCTATGCTCTTGCAGTACTGACTTGCAAAATAGTGTGGGGTTTACATTTTTTAGTTTCTGTGAAGTGACATAAAAGTGCCACCACTGTGCGCGCACATCCATGTACATTGTATGGAAGTCTGAAGCTGGGCTAACACAAGTTAATCACTTATTTCCAAATGACTACAGCTGTGTTACTTTATGATATGTCTCTTCCACAGACACCAAAGATGCTAACAAGGAAGATTAAGCTGTGGGACATTAATGCCCATATAACCTGTCGTCTGTGCAATGGATACCTGATTGATGCTACTACTGTAACAGAATGCTTGCATACGTGTAAGTACAAGTATAATCCAGTTAAAGCTGCTGGCTTGGTTTTTGTTTATTTCTGGGGTTTTTGGGTTTATTTTTAAACTTGATATGCAACATGTTGTAATGGTTTTCAGTTGAAATTTAAAATATCTATTGTGCATCAACCAAAATAGCATGTGCTTTACTAGACCGCTTTTCTTTAACAGATGATTTGTTTTTTTTTTAACAAAGCAAATGAAGGGAACATTAAAGCTATGCTGCATAAACTTGAAGCCATATACATTTAGTGATAATGTAAATATTCAAGAATGCAGTGTGTCTTCATGGTAAAGGAATGTGGAATACCTAGTTCTCTATTCTGTGACAGTTGATGTAGCATATGTTCTCCATCTGGAGCATTTCAGAAGTCTTTTTCTCTCCTGTTCCTCTGCAGAAAGCAGAGTTGTTTATGGATAAAGAATAAGTGTGTTGTATTGTATCCTAGAAATAAGCTTGTATTCCAAAACATTGTGATAAAGTAGTTGTTTATTGTTAAATTACTTTGTGAATTTCTACTTCCATGTAAGCGAAGGATGAGTTAGAACCTTGCAATACATCCCATATTTTAAAATTATTCTGCCACAATATTTATGTTTATTCTGAAAAAAAGCGTGTTTAATTAGCTCAATGATTTAGTCCTAAATTTTCCTGGAAGGCAATTATTTGATGACTCTGTCTTCATCATAAAACAAAAACCATCAAAGACTACTTCTTCACCCTATATATCTGACAAAGGGGAAAGGCAATGCTCATGATTTGTCAGTGATTGTTTTTTATTATATTCCATTTAGAAGCTCTGTTTGTCAGCCTTGATGAATTTGTTGTACTTGTCACACTTCATGCTGTTCTGGATATCCTCATAGAATCTAGGATTGTAGAATGGTTTGTTCTATGATTCCAAGAACCACAGAATGGTTCTAGGGTCTAGAATCTGTATCCAATCCCCTGGCCATGGGCAGGGTCAGCATATACTGGATCAGATTGCTGAAAGCCCCATATAACCTGGTGTTGAATGCTTCCAGGGATGGGATGTCCTTCTTTGGGCAACCTGTGCCAGTTACCCTCACAGTAAAGAATTTTTTTCTAATATCTAATCTGAACCTATCCTCCTTCAGTTTGAAGCCATTCCCCCTTGTCCTGTCAGTTCATGCCCCCGTAGAAAGTCCCTCTCCATCTCTCTTGTAGTACCCTTCAACTTTTGGAAGACTGCATAAAGGTCTCTCCATGACCTTCTTGCTTCATATCTCAATTTCCATAGTGGTGTTTTCAGAGCTAGACTTCTACTTAGTTTTGCTCAAATTTCTTTACTGCTGCTAGTAAGAAGAGTGGATGCAAAATGAGTATGCTAAAAAGTTTATGTGGCTGACAGAGAGCTAGAGGGAGGTCATCTTTCATTGTTGTTTAAAAATAAAATAAAACCTCATAAATACCCCTCAGCTGATATCACCTGCACCATCTCTTATATTTGCTTATGGAGGAAATACGTAGATTAATCCGCAGCACCACAGTGTTTGTTGCAAAAGTCAGGGAATACACCTTACTACCTTTTCCTGCTGCTTTTTGTGTGGTTTTCTTGGGGCTTGTTTCTCTCTTATTTTGACAGTTTGTATTTTAAGAATACTGCCTCAGTCTGTGCCCAGTAGAATTAGTTTTGTGGGAAGAGGCATAGGATCCTGTCTTTTAACAAAACTTCATGCATGTTGGCATTGTTTATATTATATAAGATAATGCTAATAATGTGTGTTCCTGGAAAAGTATCCTTGCAAAAACTATCATGAAATTACCCTGACTGTTGAGATAGTGAATTCTCTTCTAAATTATACCACCTTGAAATTTTCATTCTGTTCTCAGAACTGCACGTTTTTCTTAACTTTTCAATTTTTCTCTGATTTCCAGATCTTCTTCCATTCAAAGACTCTTCAGTAGTAAATCAAGTTCTTGAGTCCTTTAGTGAAAGTAATTTGGAGGACCAAGGCCAGTCCTCTGAAGGAACAGGGCAAATTTTTGTAAAACTGAATTCAGGCAAAAACAAAGTGGTTTTCTTTTCTTCCTACTTACTTCTCTGCTGTGGTTTTAGCTTGTTGGCGATGGGTAGGCCTCTAAGTCTGTTGCTAAAAACTTCACTAGTTGTAACAGTCGTCTTTTTTTAGTTTGTATCTGTTCCTTCATTATTAGGCTAGATGATAAATGCAGGGCTTGTTAAACTTCGTGTTTGTAGTGTCAGTTTTGTTAGTGTTTACATGTGAAAGCTATCTTTCTATGTTATGAAAGGGAAAACTTCACATTATGAAAGGTATCATCTTCTGGTTTCATCAGGATGATAAACGGTCAACTTGAACCAGATACAGAAATGAAAAAAATCAAGAGAAGTGAAACTGTTAAAGTAAAAAAGTAACCATTGGCCTTGCCTGTTCCTGTCCTGTTCCTGATGAAGCCTCTCTGATGTGTTTAAGAAATCAGAAAATGTACAGTTTGGTTCATGTCCACAATCAGTGCCTGCACATCTGGGTAAACAGAGATCAGAGATAGTGGAAAATTAAGATAAAGGAAAATTCTAGCAGTAATATTGTTTCAGACCATAGAACGATTTCCATGTTCATTACTCCAAAGACTTCCAGTTTCAGGAGAGTTTATTAATCCCAACCTAGCCCCTGAAAAAAGAATCTAGATGGCTGCAGCACCCTTCCTAAGCCATCTAGTGGCATTTATTTGGATGCTGTGCTCAGACTGAAACTTGCCAAAACATTAGGTAACTTGTGACCAATTCATTTTAGGAGGAGTTAGTGTCCTAGCCCAAGCTGGAAGATGTGCTGACATGGGATGATGTTTTAGATATCATAGAATCACACAATGGTTTGGGTTGGAAGGGACCTATAAAAGTCACCTAATGCATCACCACTGCAATGGGCAAGGGTGTCTTCAGCTGCGTCAAGTTGCTCAGAGCCCTTGGTGAAGCTGTGCTTGCTGTCTGGAATCACCTCCCTGTCCTCCACATGCCCTAGCACAGCTTCTAGGAAGATCTTCTCCATTATCTTCGCAGGCACAGAGTTAAGGCAGCCAGATTGGTGATTTCCAGATCTCTCTCTTTTTACCACTTCCTAAAAATGGAAGCAATGTTTCCCTTTTTCTAGTCACCAGGGACTTCACCTGTCAGTACTATTGTTGTGAGCGGCTTGGCAACTGCATCAGCCAATTCAAGACCCTGGGACACATCTCATCAGGTCCCAGGGAAATAGGTGTGCTCACATTCCCAGTGTTAATGAGTCTGATCTTTTCATACAGTGGAAGGGATTTTACACCCCCAGTGCTTCCTTTGTGGTTCAACTATGCGAGAGCTGTGGGAAGAGAAATTGCTAGAGAAGACTGATGGAGAAAACTTAAGTATCTCAGCCTTCTTCCTGTCCACTGTTACTGGTTTGCCAGTCATGTTTTTCTGGGGGGGGGGGGAAGGGGGGATTACATAATCTTTGACCTTTTTCTGACATACATATAGAAACCTTTGGAAGTCTTCATATCCCTTGCTAAGTTCAGCTTCAGCTGTGATTTGGCCTTTGTGACCCCTCCCTATACAAGTTAGCAACATCCCTATACTCTTTCCAGGATACCTGTCCCTGCTTCCTCGGTCAGATTCTGCTTTTATTGACTTGTTAGGGATGGAGTTTGGCTTCACTTTTGCAAATGTTCTGGCTGTTCTGGCACTCTGCTGTGTGAGGTGTGTGCATAATGTGCAAAGCTGTGAGGCTTTGTCTAACCTCTGCCACCAACAGTGCTGTCGTCCTAGGTGTGTAAATGCAAAACACAAGGCAAATTTATAATGCTTCATTTACTGTTACTTAATTTTTTTAATTAACCAGTGTTTATATTCTGTCTTCTTGTTTTGAGAGGTAGATGGCACTAAAGTTACGGAAATCCTTTCATTTTGTGTGATAAGTGCATTGGGACCAAGACTACATAAACTAGTGCACTTTAAGTAAACCTCAGTTCTTTTCTCCATACCCTTTTCAGTTGTAACTTCAAGTGAGTGAGGATATCATGTAAAAGTGTATTTTATGATTACTGTTTTGGGGCAGGACAGAGGAGAGTGGTGTATAAATAGTTCACTTTATAAAGAGATGGGTGGTTGTGTGTATGCATATAGAAATGTGCAGCTTAATAGCAAATTACTGCTTTAGCAACTCCTAGCAGGACATTTTACTAATATTGAAGGTCTGTGGCAATGTAATTTTTTTTTCTGGTGAAAGTTTAGCTGTAGTGTACTCTGGAAATTAGAATTAAAATAACACCCAGATACCCACTTTCCTGCTTTGCAATTTTTTTTTTTTTCTGTTTTGACTTTATTGCTGCCACACACATTTGTTCTGTATATGACTGTGGTTAAAGCAAGTATGTTTCATTTAGTATCTTAAAGCAGATATGTTTCATTTAGTATCTTAAAGCAGATATGTTTCATTTAGTATCTTAAAGCAGATATGTTTCATTTAGTATCTTAAAGCAGATATGTTTCATTTAGTATCTTAATGGGAAATAGTTCCTGGGATGTCATCCATGCAAGGTGAATGTTGACCTGCTAGAAATTGTTGTTCTAGTAAATTTTGAAGTGGGATTTTGTGTTGTATGCTGTGTTAAGAAGGTTTTTGATAGGTATGGATACTTTAATTCTAGTGCATCTCTTCCATGTATCAAGAAAATTATTGAAAGGTACAGGAAACCATATTCTGCAAGAGTAGACATGCACATATGATGTGAAAAAATGAACCTCATGTAAATTTCAGTAATGCGCATTCTGTGGCTGTATAAAACCAGACTTTTATTATGCTACTTTTATATGCTACTTTTATTCCTTTTTAATTGTGAATGTCTTTATTACTAGTCTGTAGAAGCTGCCTAGTGAAATATTTGGAGGAAAACAACACCTGCCCAACCTGTAGGATTGTTATACATCAGAGCCACCCATTACAATATATTGGGTAAGTATGAAAGCGGAAGTGCAAGTAGCTTCACTCTAGACTCATTCATCCCCTTTGATACAGTACAGCTTCTCCCAAAATTTTCATTCTTGCCTATCAGTGTGTTAAACATTTAAAAGGAAGTTTGAAGGAGATTAAACTTCTGCTATGAATTTGCAAGGCCTTAGCATGGCAGCTTGTTCCATACTTGAAAACAACTGAATTATTCGCTTAAATGTTTAATTTTTGTGTGATTTTAAATGGGATTTAGTGATTTCTCATTTTGTATGCTTGGGTTGTAAAATTTTTATATGTGAAATATTTGTCGGAATTACACTTTTACAAAATTATCCAAAATTATTCTCAGTTGAACAATGAGTTTTAGGGTCTGACAGTAATGAGAGAAATAATTTTCAGCTTTATTGTTCAGTTAATCTTACAAAGGTCTGCTTAGGTTGTAGGAACAGATAAGAATGTCATAGAATTGTCATTAAATGGTTTGGATTTGAAGAGACCTTTTAAATCATCTAGTTCCAACTGCCCTGTTGTGGGCAGGGACACCTGTTACCTGGACTAGGTTTCTCAAAGTTCCGTGCATCCTGGACTGAACATTTCTGGGCTGGGTGTGCACAACCTCTTCCAGCCTTGCCACTCTCACTGAAGAATTTCCACCTGATATCTAACCTACACTTGCCATCTTTTCGTTTAATACCATTCCGTCTTGTTCTATGGCTACATGCCCATGTAAATGTCTGTTTCCAGCCTTCTTGTGGGTTCCCTGCATGTACTAGAAGGCTGCTCAGGGGGTTCTCTGCAATCTTTGTTCTCCAGGCTCTGCAGTGTCACCCTGAATTTTTTAAGCCTTCTGATAAGTTGTAGCTTGAAGTCAGATTTTCCCATGGGTTTTCATGTACACAACAGGTGTTGTTTTCTAACCAGCTTGGATGTTTACATTCTTCTTAGTGGGATGGATTTCTTTGACAAGCATGTGTATTAGCCAGTGTGTGTGTAGAGGTGTTGCTTCCCTCAGCCTATCAGAACTTTTTATTTTTTTGTATAAATATATCTGAAACTCATTAAACTTCCTCTTTCCTCGCTTCCCTTCTCGACTGTGTGTTTTGTGGTCTTGTTTGGTATCAGTGCGACACTGCAGCCCCAACTCCCTCAGCTTGTCTTCAAAGGAGAGGACCTCCATCCCTCTCGTAATTTTCATGGCTCTCCTCTGGGCTCACTCCAGCAGATGCTTCTTATTTGGGGGCCCCAGAGTTGAAAGCAGTGGTCTAGGTGAGGTCTTTTACAGGCAGAGTAGAAGGACAGAATCACCTGCTTTGTTCTGCTGCCAGGTTTCTCTTGGTGCAACCCAGGATGCCTTTGGCTTTCTGGACTGCAAGTGCACATTGCCAGGTCATGCTGATTTTCCCATTTGCTAAAACCCCTCAGTCCTTCTCCTCAGAGCTGCTCTCAATCACTCCTCTGCCCAGCCTGTATTCGTGCTTTGGATTACCCCAACCCAGGTGCAGGACCTTGCACTTGGCCTTGTTGACCTTTGAGCTTCCCGTGAACCCACCTCCTAAGCATTCCTTCCTTATAGAGTGTCAGCTACCCCACACTGCTTGGTGTCACTGGCAAATTTGCTGAGAGTGCCCTGGATCCCACTGTCACTCACAAAGAAACAGTGATGGTCCCAGTACTGACCCCTGAAGGACAGCTCTTGTGACCAGTCTCCTCTTGGATAGTGAACTGTTGATCACAACTCCTTTGAGTGCAACTATCCAACCAATTCCTAATCCACCAAGTGCTGAATTCGTCAAATCCATGTCTCTCCAGTTAGGGACAATGATATTGTGCAGGACAGCACCAAATGCTTTGCACACATCCTGGTAGATGGCATGACTCACCCTTTCCTCATCCACTGTCTCTGTAACCTCATCATAGAAGACCACCAGATTTGTCAGACATGGTTTGCTCTTAGTGAAAGCCATGTTGGCTGTGGCCAATCACCTCCTTATTTTCCATACGCATTTGCATAGTCAAATTGCATTTTCACTAGGTACTTTTGTTGGATTTTCCCCTCCTTTTCTTGTCAGAAAAGACATCTTTGTTCTTTTCCTTGAGTGTTTTCTTTCCATTTTACTGTGGTGTAGTAGCTTTGCTGATGAAAACACATTGTGATGGTGTGTCTGCATTAGCTGTTGCATATCAAGTAGTGTTTTGTCTTCCATTATAAAGCACTTACATTTGTACACAGCATTTTTCAGTGTGCCTTTCTCAGTTCTATATCAATTTCTGAAGCAATGGTTATAGCAAATGAGTCTGATTGCACTTTTACAGAAAACTGTTAGTATATAGTTATTATACACACGTACATTGCTCAAGCTCATCCTCATTCAGGAACCTGAAACTAGGTATGCTGTCTCCACATTTATAAAATACACTGATAATATCCTGTATGAATGTATAATTAAAAGGAAAGGTAGATGCATATTTGCAAGAATCAATAAATAACACATAAGACAACATGTTTACCTTGGTTCAAAACCTGGGTTTTGTGCAGAAAGGGGCTAGGAAACAAGGTGATATTGAGAACAGCTAGAAGGCATTTCTAATTTGTTTTTTATTGTGGAATACACTTCAATTTAAGTAAGCTGCTTGAACTAGTTGTAAAATATTGCCCCATCAAAACTGAAACTGATTTTGTCCAGCCTATTTTTGGGTATATTTACTTACCTTTTTTAAAAAATCATTGGCAGTCTGGAGTTTCACAAGATGTTTGAAAATGGTATTTAAACTCCTATTCATCTCTGTCTGACTGGAAAGTAGGTAAATAGGTGTCTCCTTGTTTGATTTCTAAATACATTAGATAGCATTATAGAATCTTAAAATTCTTTGGGATCCTAAAGATAATTTGTATGATCTAGTCCTAGCTCCCAGATTGTCAATTCTCATGTAATAGTGATGTCTAGCTTACATACTTTTTTTGAAATATTTTTGGTCATGTGTTTGCAGTCTATATGTGACGTTTCATAATCCCAGCCTGTACAAATGGGATTGCTATTGGTCAAAGTGACATGAATTTAGGATAAGGGATATTCTGAATCTTGTAGTGCCACTTAAAATACTGTAATTGCTGTTTGTAAATGTCTTGATTTGTCACCATTTCTGTACTTCTTACTGATCTCCACTGCCGTGAAGTGCTCATGTCAAGTGATGAGAAGCCCGAGACTACTCTTGTAAGCCTTTTCTGTTCAAGTCAGATTCAGGACTTGATACTGCAGGCTCTTCTGGGGTTAACGACATTGCAGCAGCCAAGACAGACTCTTAAAATTCCTTCTTATGCTATTTCTTAATTGGAATTTAATAATATTTAATTTCTTTGAGACCACAGCTTGTTTTAGGCTAGAACAGGATTTTTCTAGGTGAGCTGGGGATTAAAGTTTAGAATCTTTAATGGCCCTACTATTCTATTGCAGTGGGATTTTTTCATTTGAGCCGCACTATCTCTACAGGCTACTTAGCTACACAATGTTTCTCACAGTTTAAATGTTGTCTTTTAAGAACAAAGTAAAATTTAGTTGTTGTGGTCTTTTGCTGTGAACTGTTCTCATGCATTTTAGAAGAATCCTAGTAAAGATAACTAATCTATAAATGTGAGAAATTAAGTCTATAGGGGTGAGAAACAAACTATCCTTGATTGTTTTGTAATAAAAATGAGTTCAAGATGTAAAAGAATTTTAGATTATTAATGACATACTTGTCTTGATACAAAAGGACATAGTCAGAGGGGTAATTTCCTCTACAGCCTAGTTTTCTCAAACTTTCATTTGTTTTTTTAGCCTGTACTTTTTCATAATTTGTTTCATGTTGCTGTTCTTTCTGGTTTGATAGAAATATTGATAAAGAAGAGAAATTGTTCTTAGGTGAATTTAGAGATTTTTGCATATCATTAGTGCTAGAACGTCTTAAAGAGAAATGTTTTCAATCTCGATGGTGAATTTAGGCTTTTGATTTTGTTTTTGTTTCTGTTTTTGTTTTTCCTTGCTAGTCATGACAGAACAATGCAAGATATTGTTTACAAACTTGTGCCAGGCCTCCAAGAAGGTAAGTTGGGGTGTGACCTTTTTAAAGGTCAGTTTGCACATATTTCTTTGACATTAAAAAAAAAAAGAAAGTTTGAAGTGATGGAAAAGGGGATGGGGGAGCAACTGAGTAAAAATACAGTGGAAAAAAAGACTTCTTCAGTTGTATAATTTTTAGCAGTTAATTTAATTTCATACTTGCACTAGCAGCAACTGAGTGTGGGGGGTGTTGGGAGGCAACATGGGATGTTTCTTCCAGAAGCAGTATTATGTAAAGCAGAACAGTAATTTAGCTTTTGAATGTTCCCATACCACAACCCTAATTTGTTCTTGTTAAACTGTGCTCCTGTTGTGTAAGCTTTCTATAATTCTTAGAGGTGAAATACAACACAGAACTGTTTTTAGTTTCTGCTGTTTTCACAATTCTTTTTGACACAAGATCTGTTAAACTAAAGAAATACTTCATAAAAATTGCTCAGTATTTTTTTTTTGTCTTAATATATGTTAAAGCTTTCATTTAAATAAAGTATTTTACTATATTTAATGCATTGTAACCAGAGTATTTTCAAATATCAGTGTGGTTTAATAGATACTTCAAAAATTATTTCTAGGATGTTGAAAATCAGAACTATAAATAAAAATTCAAAACCAGTATTTTGACTGAAATACAGTCATATTCAAAATGGAGAAATACAGAATTAGCTACAGTATTGTAAATTCCATCTCATTCTGGCAGTAATGATGTAGTTGTAATTATACAGATAACTTTATGCTGTTGTAATTCTGAAAAATAAGGTGAGGCATGACTTGATGCAATAGCAGAGATAGAAAACACTAAATAATCACACCACCACCACTTGTTGGCAGTCCTTAAGTGGGAAGGGATTTGGAATAACTTCATAAATATTGCATTAGAACTTTATTACAGGGATTAATATTTGCAATTTTAAACAGCGGAAATGAAAAAGCAAAGGGAGTTTTATCACAAACTGGGCATGGAAGTTCCAGGGGACATCAAAGGGGAGACATGTTCTACAAAACAGCACCTAGATTCTCATCGAAATGGTAAATAGTCCTTTATTTATTCTGTCTTTGATGGGTGACAGGTAATAAATTGATAAACAGATCTGTTGGAAGTATGTGCCCAGTGGATATGTTACAGTCACAGTTGTTTCCTAACAGTGAGGGATAGAGTCAGCATAGGATTGTTGCCTTGTCCCTTATTTGTGCACAGATTTTTTGGTTTTAGCTGTTAACAGCATGTTGCTTGTGGCAGAGTCGGTCTCCGTAATAGTGCCTACATGGAGACAGTGAAATTAACCAGCTTGTGGGCTGCTAGCAGCTGAACTCCATAGGTGTTCTCCTCTCTCATGTCATGGGCTGTTGGCTGCAAGTGTTGCTTGAGCTGATAAGTGCAATTTGGGAATAGCAAAGCTTATTCTATACTGTGGTCCTGAAATATGCTGGTGTTAGTGTATTAGCATTATAAGCTGCTGCTGAGTATATCTGGGGTTTATATATAAAAAATAATGTATTTGTGTCCCATACATCTGGGTTTTTTATCCAAGGTGAAACTAAAGCAGATGAAAATATAAATAAAGAAACTTCAGAGGAAAAACAGGAAGAAGATAATGACTACCATCGAAGTGATGAACAGGTGAGCCCATAGGACATGCTCTAGTTTTATCTTGTGTTTTAGCTGTTGTGCTTTGGTAAGGTAACTTTGTTACTCTAACAGAGAGGAAAATCAGCTTCTTTCAAGCTACTTTTTCTGTTCTCTGATGCAAACATGATGCAGTTTGAGCAATGCTTTTTTGTAAGCATGAGGTTTTACCTTTGGGTTTTGGCAGGAGTGGAGAATACATTCAAATCTTCATGCAAATGTCTTTATAGTTCTTACTGTTCTGAGTCTTCAAAGTTTGCTGTCAAAACAAATTCATATAATTTTCCGCCTTCTGGGAGTGTACCACAGTGTTACCATGATACATTGAGCTGAATGTGTGTCGATAATTACGAATTAAACCTCTGTCACTGTTAACACATTCAGTGCAAATAGCTCGGGGTGCAGTTGCAGTGGGAGCTGCAGGTTGAGCTCTGGATGGGAGCCTGAGGCAAGAGGCCATGAACTGCCGATCCTTGGCACAGGAAAGGGACTTCTGGCACCAGCCTGGGGACTGGACACTGAGACCCCCAGACTTTGGTGCTCTGAGTGTATGAAAGCCGAGGGGATCCTTTGTTCAGGGTCCCTTCTCAGAGGCACCAGCTGAAGCTGTTGTAATTTAGTTATTGCACCATGATTGAGCTATTAGAAGGACCTGGATGTCTGAGAATCTGCTATGGGAAACCTGGGGTTGAGCTGGCAAGGAATCCTGATCTGAATGTGAGTGTGAGGGGTTGTGAAGCTGTGAGGAGGCTTCAGTCCCAGCTCAGGTGGTATGAATGTGACTGCCAAAGTGGCTCCTGGAGGGTCTTCCAGGGAAGTTTCCTTAACAGCACTCATAGTTACTTACTACGTATTTTGTTTTCAGCCTTTAATACTAAGTCAGTGTTAGCCCTGTATCATAAAAATATCATAAAAGCAGGGAAGTTCCCGCTATTAAAACTATTAAGTTTTAAACACAAAGCTTGTTAGAAGGTGAAAACTCCTTTTGGGATAAACAAGCCATGCCTATTATGTTTTCAGGTTATGTGTTTCCAGAGTAACTTCAGCTTGGGTTAATTTTCTTTTCAGTTGCCATGTGATGTAACTTTCAAAGGAATTGTACTTGTTACTAGATCCTCCTAGTGCAATACAAGCATATCATCACAGAGAGTTTATACTATAGTGAATAGCTGGATGGGAAAAGAAATGAAAACTTGAAAAATTTGTCATATCATTTGTATTCATTCTTTTTAAACTTGTTAAAATTAAACTAGATTTGCAGTTGCATTAACAGTAAGAAATTATGTTAGAACCAATCATTAAGAATTGGCAATAATTTTCTTACTGTTTTCTTGCTCTAGCTTTTAACATACGGCCCTCTTAAGCTATTGACAGTCTATGAGTTTGGACTGAAGCAGCCTTGTTCTGACATAAAAACTTACTACTTGAACATTTTTGTCTTACTACTCAACTTATGAGCTCTTAGAAAATTTGGTATTTTTAATTGGCGTTTCAGTTTATAGAATATTAGTACTGTATTTCACTTTAATGGATTAATAAAAACTGCATGTGGAATACATAAGGGGACTGCAGAAAATTGTTGCAGCCAACTCTTGATTGTTTGCCTTTTCCTGAAGGTAAGCATCTGCTTGGAGTGCAATAGCAGCAAACTGCGTGGATTGAAACGGAAATGGATTCGTTGCTCTGCACAAGCAACAGTCTTGCATCTAAAGAAGTTCATTGCCAAAAAACTCAACCTTTCTTCTTTTAATGAGGTAATATTTTAATTTTTAAAAGTAAGTGTACAGATATAAAAACTTCAAAGGGATGGATTTGTTCCTTTGCAAAAGAATGTCTTTTATTCTGATTTTATTTTCAGAAAACAGAAACATACACTGCTTCTTGAATTATGTTATATAGCCATTTTCTTGTCCTTTCTTGAGTCTGTACAAAACTTTCCACATAGTTTGCCGTGCATTTTTCATGTGCCTTTATAAATAGCTGAGCTAAAAGGCTTGGTTATGTGCTTCCACATGTGTTGAAATGGACTCTGGCAAGATGATTTGTTTGATAGATTGTAGTTGAGTTTATCCCCAGCATTTCAGGAAGTTTGCACTCTACAGGAGCCAGACAGAAACCAACAGCTGAACTACGCTAAAGCCCAGCTGAAGAGAAAGCACCAGAAATACTTTGTTATTTTCTGTGCTCTTTGTGAAGCTCAATCTGAAATTGCTGCCTAACACTAGTAGACTGTTATCAGATGCCTACTTTTCCCTGTCTTTACAGGGAATCATGGGAAGAATTTAATTTGAAAGATACAGAAGGAAAGGCAATACTTTGCACTTTTCCTAGACCAGATTAAAAAATTAACAGTGATAAACTATGTTTATCCCTATATATCACTTGGCTGGATCTTGGTCATAGTTTTTGGACATCTCAGCTGACTCTCAGTTTGACATCTCTCAGTACCATATTATGACACTGATTCACTGAATTTCATTAAGACATTGTATCCAAATCAAATAATCTGCTTTCGAGGTTCAGTGTCAACACCTTTCTGCTCAAACTTGTCAATAGCCAATTTGCATCTCTATTACTTTTCCTTCATAGCTTCTGTACAGTTCAAACTAACACTCATTCTGTCTTATGGTTCAAGTATATCCCCAAAGACTGCCAGTCTTCCTGCAACAAAACCATGTATCCTGCCTTTCCTCAGCTGTTTCAGAGGTGGTTGACTCCTGGCTTTAGGCCAGCAGCTGCATAGTTACAAGGATTGTTCAAAAGGGTTTTTTTTAATAGATTCTTTTGGTTTATGCATGTGTAAGCCCTCTAATCCACTGTGCCAATCAGTGACTTAAAATCCACTCGGTTTCTACTGAAAGAAAAACTTTTCAGGAGTACTGTTTATTCCTTTGTTATTCCTTTCTACCTGCTTAAAAGGTACATAAAAATGTGTAATTGTTGTACCAGTACCAAGCAACATAGAAGGAGAATTTGAGATTGTGGTCACTTGGTTGCTTGATACAGACCATTCCAGGTTTGAGTTATTGCCATATAAGTGGACTGCCTGCACATTCAGGCCTTTCTGGACTAAGGGGTAAAGCACTGTAATATAAGCCACCTCATAGTCCACCTTGATGGAACTTACTGTTTTTAAATGTGTTCCCTGGTTTTAGTTCATGATCAGATATTGTAATTCAGCTGATTAGTAGTTATATGATCCTCCTGCTTTTATGTTGAGATCCTCACTGTAATATCAAGACTTTATTTAAAACTGAGATAGAAAACAAAAAATACTTGTTGAGTATCTATAAAAACCCCATAAATATAGCATATGAGTATATGGCAGACAATGTTTTTTTAAAAAAAAGTCTATCCTTTTAACAATGACACCTGACTGGTGTTAGGTAAAAAGAAATTCATAGTATGCTGAATAACAGCTCTCTTTGAGATTTCCGTCTCCTTGTTCATGTATTCAACCTTTTTAAAAGCACGTAAAGCTTTCAGGAAAGGACATCAGTACTGCTTGGGAAGATAAATCAAGCAGTTAAGTCCAGATCACACTGTATTTCCTAGGCAGGTATTGACACGGTACTGAAAGACCTCTCATGTTGAGAGCAGATATTATCTTTTCTTTCCTGGTATGATTTTTGTCTGCAGGGCAACTACAGGATTACCAGTTCCAGTATCTTCAGAAAAAAAAAAGTCTTGTTAAATGTGTAGTATTATGTGAAATATGTTGTTTGGTGTATTGGGTCCCAATGAATTAACTGTTACCTTTATTTTGTCAGCTGGATATATTATGCAATGAGGAGATTCTTGGCAAGGACCACACGCTCAAGTTTGTAGTTGTTACTAGATGGAGATTTAAGGTATGACACAAAGGTTCAATGTAAATCATGCAGTGGCCAAATGAAATGTTTATAAAATAGCGATAATTTGGAACTTTACTGCAATATACCTTTATAAAGAACACTTTTACAAATATCTACTCTGACATCCTTAGACAACAAGTATTTATTTGTTTACAGTAAATGAAGGAAAGGAGAATTAAGTATCCATTGCAAGAGAAAAGGGAACACTGTTATTAGCTGTCAAATTGTTATCAAGTTTGGCAGAGGAAGTAGAAGCTGCAAAAAGTATTATTTTTAACCCCTTCAGGCAGTAAGAATGAATAGCAAAACTGAACACTTAGGAGGAAAGTCAACACTGAACAGAGTCACTATATGTATACATGGAGTTACTGGAACAAAAAGTTCATATTTGTAATGCAAAAGCACCCCATTCTGAGCATACAGTATACACTGAGGTGAAATCACTCAGTGGCTTTGGATGCATATCTAGAAGAGGTCCACGTGGGAGTAGAAAAGCATTTTTTCTGTCATGGAGTTAAAAAATAATTGACCAGTGTAAGAGTCATAGGATAAAGTCAATGGTCAGTATTAAAAATGCAGAGATGTCACAAGTGGAATCCTGCTGGGATCTGTTTCATATGGTGTTTCTGAATTACCTGGAAATGGATTTGAGTAGTTCATTAACAGTGTAGTCACAGTATTGCCATTATTTAGGTTAGTGACGGATAGGTGGTAAAGTGTTGGATGAAGTCTTTACAGTTCTGAGTGACAGGTGATTAACAAACACCTGAAGCAGAATGTAGGTACAGATAAAAGGATGCAATGCAAATGTTAGGGTTTTGTGGTGTAGCGGAGAGGACTAAACAGGAGCATCAAATTGGTGTGCATCTGTACAGTCAACTCTTCACCTGCAAGAGATCTGTGTGATTGTGAACCATGTGGAAAGCAGAACTCTAAACTGCCTTCCCAAGTGAAAGAAGTGGTAGATGTAAAATGAAACTGAGACATGGAAAGTCCAGAACAAACAAGCTGAAGTAATTGTTTTCATGAGACACAGATGGTGCAGGATGTGTGGTTGCTAGAAGTTAGCCTATTCATTAAAAAAAAAATTAATCAAGGGATACTTTCACAGAAGAGGAATCAAGTGATAGCTGTTAAATATGAAGTACCACACACTCTCTAATGCTGCTTTCTAGTCATGTTTCTTACTTCAGGGAGTTTTCCAAGATAAACAGATCTGCTCCTGAGATAAAGGGGAAAGGGTTCTTTGTACCTTTTTTGAGCCCCACGGATGAAATTGCACCTTGTCTTTGTCTTGTTAAATTTTTGACAGATCAGACAGTTGCTCTCCTCTTTAATTGAAGCTTTAGTTTATGACACGGAAGTTTTTCCTACTCAACAGATTAGTTCTGGTTTTGTTTCTTAACTTACTGGTATTTCTGTCTTGCAGAAAGCACCTCTACTGCTACACTATAGACCCAAAATGGACTTGCTGTAAGGGAACTTTATTGTCCTGGACAGAGCTTTTTGCAGAGACTATCATCTGGCACCTTCTTAGTGCATCATTAATCACATGACACAAACCAGCTGAATAATTTTGGAAGATTGGAGGGCTTTCATAGTGGACTGTCCTGAATATTTCTTCTAGGGATGTGTTACCTAGACTTCCGGGCAGACAATATTTATACTTTTTTTTGTATGGAAGAAAGAAGTTTCAACTCAGCAAGACACTACCAGCATTAAGTTTACAGATACTGAAAACACTTCACGGTTCCATGTAGCTCAGCCTGATTTGTCTCTTACAGTTACACACAGAAAAGAAATTAGAGTGTTGTGGGGTGATATAAATATGTTGCTTTTGACACCAAGTTGCATTTAGTTATTTCTCGCATTCTAAATCTTTAAAAACTATATTTTTGCAAAGTGTTATTGTCTTATATAGTATGCCTGATTGCATTGGCTTTATTCAAGTTATTCTGTAGAGCATTGAACATACCTGATATGACAGTGACTGGTGATAATTTATTATGCTGCATTGAAAACTTAAGAAAATCTGGGAAAACAATAAATTTGTCATTTTTACCCAGTTATTGCTCTCCCTTACCTTGTGTTTTAATAAAGTTTTGATACTTCTGTATACGTGTTAATTTGGCAAGACTAATAGAAATAATTTTAGTTGATTTTAATGTGCTGTGATATATATTTTGCTATGGTATAAATTGCACCATGTAATGACAAATACTCACAAGTGCTAGATTTGTGAATTTCTTTAAAAATAAGCGTTTCTTATGTATTTGTGGCTTGCAGAAATCAGTTTTTAATTTAGAGAGATTTTGCTATCACTAGCTATTGAAACAGTGGCTCTTGAACAATTTTGGGCGTATTGCAGATTTTTCATGTCACTGATTAAAATTTCCTCAGATATTATGGGCAGCTTTAAGTTGCTTTAGCTGTTTTCTTATGAAACCATAACATTTTCCTTACTGCAATTCCTAGCTTACATGAAATGGGGAGGAAGGGGGAATCAAGACAAGATTATTTTAACACCTTTTGGCCTTAACTGATAATTTTGCTTGCATCAGCCCTAGCGGATGCAAGGTAATACACATTCATGTATGTATGGGTACATACATCTATATACACGTATAACTATGTATGTTATAGAGAGCACCCTCAATGGCACTTCGCAGGGCTCACTGCACTTTTTGTAAGGCTTTTTGAAGTAATTTGCTTTAAAAAAAAACAGTAGTTGAAAGTGATTTCTGCAAGCTATATCCACTATGTATTGTCCATAGTATGATTGTAAGAACATTTGTCTGGCACAGATGTGAAGTCACTGAAAACAGTGTATGCCCTAATATTGCCGGCTGGAAATAGTTGACCTAATTTTTGGAAGAGTTTTCCTGTCAGCTGAAGATGCTAGTTGTTATTCCTATTATTAAACCCTGTTATTTTTTGATAAACCGTCTTTGGATGAGAAGCCCTGCTTCCTCTTGCTGTGCTCCTTTGCTTCTTCTGCTAGAAAGTGTTACTTGATAACCAGAAGCTGATACTGCAAGAGATTTGTCTAAATATTTTAAATTTTCTTCCTCTTGAGTTTTCAAAGCGCTACATTCCTCAGCACATGTCCCTTAATTTTCCTGCCTGGAGTTTCCAGTACTCCTTTCCCAGCTCTGCTGCTGCTTGTGCTTATCTTTGACAACAGGGCTCCTTATTTTTGATTACAGTCACAGAGTAGGAAGGAAATTTAGAAAAAATTATTTGAACAGAGAGTGAAAGGGAGCCTCCTGAATTGTGGAGTTGGAAAGGAGAGCCGCACAAAGGCCAGAACATGCTGCTGTCCTTGCAGGTGGAAGTCTAAGATAGCTGCATTTGAATGTTTAGGTTACACGGAACTCCACATCTGGTTCTTGAGTGGCGTTGTGTGTGTGCATGTCTGTGATTCATGGAGTCAGATTTGGTTCTGATTTTGTCTTGCTGTTTGTGTATTTGCAGCCTTTTTTCTGTGTTTAGCGTTACTTGATCTGGCAGAAAAGAACAAATGAGATCATGTGTCTACCATTTTTAAAACTTCCCATGAAAGCAGTGAATGCAGGATGTGTACACAAGCTGACATACTGGGCCTCTCTGGAGCTGTTTCTTATGTGGTTGTTACTGTTCTAGTGTAAATAAGAGGCTGGCTTTGCCACTGAGGCACTGAGAATATGGACAGGACTGTAAGGGTCCTCGCTCTGTGCATCCAGAGTATACACACAGTGGCTGTACCTGATGTAGACATAAAATTAAAACTGCCAGACAGCATTCTGATTAACCACCTTAATCAGACTATATATATACACACACAAAAACAAAAATATATACACATATACACATACAAATGAGATCTGTCTACCTCAAGTGTGTGTACTGCAGAAAACTTTTGTATGACTAGATATTAAAGTACATTGGGATTTCATTACTTCCTTGTGTACTTGAGCAACTGAGAAATTAACTATGAACACAGAAATTCAGAAGCCTTTCAAATCTATCTCTTGCTGTAACAACTAACAGTACAAAACCTTCAAGTTTATAACCATCTTTAGAATCACTTGAATTTGTTATGGTGCTATCAGTATATAGAAAACTGTTTATATGGATACATAAATTCAAGCCAGTATTAATACCTATAGCTGGGGTTTTTGCTTGTAATTGTGTGTAACTGCTTTTGCAATGTGTTTAATCTAATAAAATCGCACCAGTAAAAAAACAATAATTAAAAAAACAACAACAACAAAAAACAAAGAAAACCAAACAAAAAACCCCCAAACCAATAAAAAACTCTGAAATTACTCAGTTGGTTTTCTAAATCACATGTGATAACATCTTCACTACAAAACTGCCCTCGGGAGTGGTGTGACTGTGTCTGTACCATATGTTAGTCTCACTGAAAGACTACAATGTAGAGCAAGGTCCTCTTTGGGTCAGAACCTTGTTTAATTTCTGCGACACTTAAGAGACAATTTATATCAAGATTATATTGGGTAAAATAACCCTCATACTGTTGAAAGCTGAACTAAAATTTGGATTCGGCCATAGATGTTTCTTAGCCCTGGTGAGATCATGGTAGTTTATTTTGGCTTTTGTGAAGATGCCATTACTGTGAAGTAGTTTTTACAATTTCTTACGCTGGTAAATAGTTGCAGTAAGGAAGTATCTTGTTGCATTATCCTCAGCAGCAATGAGACTGATAAAATCACCTGGGCTTAGAGTCTCTTTAAGTATACTTTCATTAAAAATAAAGACTTCAGATAGAATATATAATATTGAATTTAAATAAGATTTGGGGGTTTAAATCTTAACTTTATAAAATTATTTATTCTCTTTTAAGCCTTCTGTCTTATTTTACCATCCAAGTATTTTTTGTTTCTGTGGTCCAGCTTTATTTACGGGCATATAAAATGAAATTGTAAGATGTTTTTACAAGCTTCTTCCTTTTACATTGAGTTTGAGTAGCTTTCATCTGTATGTTTTTGTTTTGTATGGATAAAGAGCATTACTTATGCTTTTGTGCAATAGGTTTGAAACATGCATTTATTAGGCTTATGTTTAAATTGTAAATGTAGCATCTACTTACCATTACATTTAAAAGGAATGTAGATGGCTTTTCTCACTTGTTCAAATGTTATTTGGGGGTGGGCGTGTGTGTTTTATGCTTTGTTCCATTTTTTATTTTAAGAGTGAAATGGGGGATTTAAAATTTCTGTAAGTACAAGAACTATCTGTCAGCAATATTTTAAAATAAACGATCTTGCAAGAAACCTTAATGTGAATTGTGGAAGCAATCGACAAGACTTGCAGCCTATCTGAAAATGTTTTGTGCCATTGTTAGGTCTGGTATATTTGTGTACCATCACACCTGGGAATATTTTTTGTACTGGTTGTGCAATAGTATACACAACACTGTCACTCAGGAGATATGGGACCATAAAAAATATCAGACTACAGCTATGATGGTGCTATTTTTTCCAATAGGCTATGAGCCTTTGAAAGCTTATCTGGCTCTTATTGTCTTTATAACAACACAGTCCTAGGGGATTTACAGATTTTTTTTTTTCTACTAGATGATAAATATAACTTGCTATTTTACAGCATTCTGCATATTACATTGAGATAAATATAATAGGAAAAAGCCAACCAGTCTGTACATCAGTGAGATGAATCTTAGGTACACATTTTGTACAGAAGGCTTTACTGAACAGAAAAAGCAAGTTTCTGCTTTTCCTCAGGTAATCACTACAGTTTGGATATTTCACTGAAAACATTAATGCAACTTCAGTTAGTCTGCCTAAAGTTGGTTACAGGGAAAGAAATCATTCCACATACGAGTCTCCCTACATAAGATATAATTAGATGTTACTTGGGTCTTGAGATGTGTTTTTGAAGAAAAAGTTGCAGAGAACAACATTAAAGAACATGGAACAGTGCTTCACTCTCTGCTCTCATCAAAACTTGCAGTCAGGACAAAAATTACCTAGACACTTGAGTCTTGTGGCAAATCAACAGGTAGTGTTTTACCTGTTTATTTATATACAAATTAAAGGTATGACTTTACTATTTGCTCCATATTTTATCCTAGTTACAGTTTTTTTGAAATCTTTTGAAGCCACAATGACCTGTTCTTGTCCTGGTGGTAGGGTAGGAACTCAATGTCCAGTTCTATGAACATTTACATTGGTAACTTTACTTGTAACCTGGATGGTTCCACAGAAACCAATGGGATCATTCATTCAAACAGAGGTATGGCTGAAGGAAGAACTCCTGAGCTTTTAGTACTTTATTCCACTATTTTTGTTATTTCTGTTTGAAACTGAAAGTATTGGTTTGATGGAATCTTTAATTCAAGTGACTTATCTGGACAAAAGGAAAGTTTGTTCTTTCCTTCTGCAAACAGGATCATTTTGCAGTTAGGGGACAATTAGCCAGTGCAACCACTAAGCCTTTTATCCTCATATGTGGCGTAATAAAGATTCTGGAAATGTCAGAGTGTAAAACCATATTTTTGGCTTAGCTTCATTTAAAAGTTTACAATTTTTTATGCTTTGTGTTGCTGTGTAATTTCTGTACTACTGGTGGCTAGTTTTGTCTGAATAAGCCTTTGGGGATTAATGCTTAATGTTTTGATTTTATGATAGTGAAGCTTGTATCCAGTGTTTTGCCAATGAATATTATATGCTTGTTAATAAAAGCAGAGAAACTAACTAAAATGCTCTGAGGCTGGAAGTGTTTGTCCCATTCTCTCCCGGGAACATAAGGAACTAGCGGTCATCGTAGCACTGAATAAATGCAGTGTGATTGAAACAGAGATGGCGTGGCATTGCATTGTCATAAAATCTACCTTTTACTCAAAACACAAGGATGGCCTGAAGTATTACTCCACTGGCAGTATGTCTGACACAAGTGTGTGTCAAGTAGGTGCCAGATAGGAAATTGAATGGCTTCAGCCACCAAGAGGGAAAACAGCATTATCCTGGTGTCATTATGTGCCTGGACTACAAGGTACTTACCTGACCTGTATGTGTTCCTTTCAACCTTGCCCTCACAAATGCCTGGTTGAGACAATACATTAACAATGCAAAACAGATTCTACTGTAGTTGAATTTCTTGCAGCATCTCTATGCAGTAATGCAGATATATTTCGCTTGGGAACTGCTCTATTTGCTGAGAGGACAGCACCTTTATTTATGCTCTTGGCTTGTTAGGGACTGCCAGCAGTCTCTGGGCTCCTTTGAAGTCAGTTTGATTTATACATGTATTTCTTATTTGCACTGATATCACCCATGCATAATTGTCCTGAGGAAATTAGGCATTTGTCACTTACTAGCTTCACATAGATATCAGGATGAGAGACCAACTGCAGAAAAGTCCCCTGGCCTGTGGACAGTCACTTAAAAGTGAATGAAAATTAGCACTAATTCAGTATGTGTTACATTTTGTAAGTCTTCCATGACTTTATTATAAGTGGTTCTCATACTTACCTGAACTTTGTGCAGCTTGTTGCTGCCATCTATCTGTGAAGTAACCAGTCATGGGCCTGGCTCCCCCCCTTCTCTGAACATGGTGTTATTCTAACAAATAAAGAGTAAAAACCTTTCCTATTTGAAATTCCAAAGCATCACGAAAAGAAATTGTGCTAACAGTTGTGTTTGCTAACCCTGAAAGCATAAATCTGCTCTGCAGCCAGTAGGAGCTAACTACATTTTTTTACCCATAGGTAATACAATATGAAAAACTTTTTACTGGTATTTCTTACTTTATATGTAACTGATAATTTCTTACTTTGCTGATTGACAATTCTGCTATAAAAAATTTGAGTGGAATACCTCTTTTTTGTGCAATAACTTTTTCCTCATTATTAGAGCAGTCAGATAAAAAATCAGTGTCAATTGAATATATGGATTTAAGATAGATAAATTCAGCTGTTTAAACCCAGGTGTAGACATAGTCACTCAGGATTCAATTGGTCTCAACTCAAGTTAGGTTCGATCCAGTGCCACATATGAATAGAGGTATACTACTGTGCAAATCCCTACATACCTCTGTAACAAGTCCCTGTGCATCTTTAATTTTCAGTATCATTCTCATTTAGTTTTTTTATAGTCTTAATATTTTTTTATACTTCCTTTTTGATTAGTTTTTATTTGAGAAAGTCAATTGATCTGGTATTAGTGGAGGAAAAGAGTTACAAGAATAGTCTGAGAGATTTAGCTGCCAAGAGGAAGATGTGATCCACATCTGTAAAAATACATCTAGTCTTTCATATGGCAATATGCTTGCACTTGTCACTATGGTGTTTAGAGGTGTTTTACTGAAGTATTTGAATTGGACATGTCTGTGCTTCGTGTGTTTTGTGTAATGATTGCATGTTGATGTGTCCATGGAAATAAGAACAGGACAAAAATGAAAGCCATTGGCTTCAGTACAAAGACTGATTGGGTGGTTTCCATGAGGAGATGTTGTCATTAAAGCCTTGCCTGTTTTTTGCCCCTGTTTGTAGATTGTAATTGTTTCTTCCACACACCTGAAGAAAATGAAACTTCATTCTCATTAAATTCTTTATGGCTTTTTGTTTATTTATTCGTTTTCTCCTTTGATGCAACGTTCATTGTCCCTTGCCTGAATCCTTGTTCCAAGAGAACAAAAGACTTTGATTCCAGGTGCTCCAAGGCCACACCATGTTAGTTTCCATTGCTGTTGGGAACAGTGCTGACTGCTGATGCAGAAAATAGTGTCCCTTCTTCTGGTCCCTTTTCTACTGGTTCTCAGCAGGGTGCAGAGCAGAAGTTCTACTTTTTGGTGTATTTTGTAACACAATGCATTGTCCAAATGCTTCTGGTTTCCCATTTAAGCAATGCCTTTGTAACCAGCTGCAATGGCTTGTATTATCATTACCTGGTTTATTGTTTAAATGTGTTTTGCTGTTTTACAGAAGTGCCTGGAAAGAGACTAGTACACTAGTGAATCTGAATATCAGGTAGAATGTATCCCTTGGGCCTGCTCTCAGACCTCTGAAAAAGATTCCTTTCTCTGCTTCATGTCAGTGTTATGGACTGCAGCTGCAACATCTGACACTTGATAATTTCAACTGAAATGCTCAGCTTTGAGGGTCTCTCTCGATTACATTGCAGCTATTGCAGTGGTCATTGCTTAAAAATTGTCAATGCTCATTTGAAACACAGACAATTTGTTTTTGTCAGGACATTTGAAACACAGAGTTGTTGTTTTTGGATCCTCTGCTACTGGCACCTCAACAGATCCTGTATGTTGAGACTCAAGAGAAAACAGGCTTCTCATTCTGATGATTGTCTCCTCTTTCCCTAGGAAACAAGCAGTCCCAAGTCTGTGCATTCTGGTATGACAGGGCTGCTTCACCATTTCTCTCTTCAAGAACTTATTGAGATTAGAGTATCCTTTACAGACAAGGTTGTCTATTCAGGCTCACAAGGTCTCACAAGTAACTTTGCTAGTTTTAATCAGAATGGCTGGAGGCTAAAGAGGTACAAAGTGTTGCTCACAGTGCTGTGATGTTCAGCTGGGGCACATTGCCTAAAAGAAAGTTCACAGATCTGAGATACAAGATGGGTCTCACCTTCAGCATTTTCCATACTGATTGATATCTTGGTATTTTTTGTCTGATCTCTGAAGGTCCTTAAGAAAGCATGCTTTCAACTTGCCTTGGGCCTCATTGTTTTGCTTCATTGGCTTTGGTGGGTTGACTGCCTTTGTTGCTGCAGAATGGGAGCTGTTCCTGCTGGATATGACAAGACCTCATCTCTCCCTCATCTTTCCCTATTCAGTTACTCTGATCTGTGGCCCATTTGATGTTGCACATGATGTTGTAAGTGGTGCAGGTGACAGGTCAGCTTCCTGCTTCACCCCAGGAGCTTGAGCCAGTTCTGTTGGTGCTGTTACAATCCACCCCCATCATGGAGGAGGAAAGAAAACTCTCTGTGAATAAAGCAGGACAAACTCAAAGGTTCAATTATTCCCAGAAACAAGAATAAAACCAAAATGAGGTAAAGCACTGATACCAAAAAATTTGATATATTTTACTTAACAGTAAACGAGGCAAAGAGAAGGAAAAGTAGAGAAATGTTAGAAAAAGCCATGGTTACTTAAAAAAGTACAGTATAGCTCACCACCCCACTGTTGCTACCTTTTTTTGCTACTCATACGAGGTTCGGGTGAAGCAGTTTTTTCTTCTTTTTTTTCTTATTTTCTGCCGTTTGAAGCACCTTATCTGTCCTCCCTGATCTCAGGAGCAGCTTATCTGGAAAGCTAAGCCAATCCACCAAAATGCAGGTGCAATGCCTGATCCCTGCAGTCAAGCCTCGGTCCACTTGCAGTGTTCTCGCCACAGAAGGCAGGAGCAGGGAGAGGGGGGTTTGTCACAACTCACTGGTGACTTTGATCCAAGGAAGAAGGATTGGAGGGTTCTCCTCAAGCTGGCAGCATTGGCTCCTGGAGGCCTCGGGGTATCTCACATCAGGCAGTGGTGGGTGGGGGAAAGCAAAGGTCAGAGATTCTGCCCTTGTCTTCCACACTTTAGCACAGGTGTTGCCTTTTTTCAAAGTGGCCTCAAGCCAGGCTGCTCACAGTTTTCAGGTGTTCAAAAGAGATTTTGGTAAGCAGGCATAATGATGAAGCACTTTTTGTAGCCTTTCTCTTATTATCAGATTCTGCATACACTCGTGATGTTAAAAATTATCTGCTGTTTTCTGGATTTTGAACTGGAATTGGAGAGGAGGCTGATTTTATTGCTAATGAATCATTATCCATAATTCATGGAAGAGGTAAGAACTGTGTGTAGACTAACACACTGAGTGCCTGGAACATACAAAATGTAATTTTGTATTGTGGCTGTGGATCTGAAAGGACAGCCAGTGTTATATAATTGATGATGGACTTTATTTGAAGTCAAAGAAAAGAAATGGAATTCTACAAGAGGTTCTGAAGGTCATCAGGAAGGGTGAGCTGACTGTGAAACAGAAGTCTGTACTTAGATGACGGAAAAAATACAGGCTTCACAGGGTGTCTTGGTTTGGAAAGGCAGGTATCTGCTAAGGAAGGCAGGAGCCTCCCTTGAAATGGAAAATATAAACCTCCTCCCTCTGAATTATTGTAATTTTGAAATTAAGAGGCTGTCAGGAAAATATATGGGAATAGGAATAATACTTCTTTACTAGGAAAATTAAAAATGTAATGGTACAAAAACCCCAAACAAACCAACCAACCAAACTAAAAAAAAACCCCACAAAAAAACAAAACCAAAAAACCAAACAAGAAAAAAACAAAAACAACAAAACAAACCACTGACAGAGTCAGAATACAACCTAACACCTTGTTAGTCAGGGTGTTGGTAGCAGTCTAATTAAATCATGGCCACAGTTTTCTTGGAGTGAGAGATGTGGTTTTGTTAAAGCAGTGATCCTGTAGAAGAGTGTAGTTTTCCTCTGAAGGTCTTCCTCTGGGGGTCCAGTGGAAACAGGCTGCCTCTGGTGTTCTAAATATCAGATTATATCCAGGTAGGAATGCTTGGCTCCTCCCCATGGGATGATGTAATTTTATCAGTCATGCAGTGAGCCTGAATGGCCCATTAACAGAAGATATCTGCCCTCCCCGGCAGAGTTGTGAGAAACAGGTCATAGAGAAGATAAAGAACACCTCCTCACCTGATTTTAACAGATGGTAATAGAACACATACTTTTGGTTACATCGTGCATCACAGCCCAAGACACAGGGGTTGCTTGGGATGTCTGAGAAATCTGTGCACTTCTGAGTGCAAATTAATTGGAAAAGGACACAATGGAAAAGAGAGATGAGTTGGGAAATATCTGTTCCAGTACATGAGGTTGCTTTGGATTTTGTGTCATGCACATCATGTCTTGTTGCATGTTGGAGGTGCTGGGCAATGTGTCCCTGCACACTTCCCGGTGACCCAGCAGCCCTAGTGCGGAAGCAGAAACTGTGCAAGAAGGCCCTTATGGAGTCCTGTGGCTGTAAGGGAGTAAGGTCCTTGGTTGGAAAGAAGGCTTTGAGGTGGCCAGTTACAGCTAAGGGTGGGGGTGGGGGGTGTGGATGGAGGAAGGAACTGTGTCCTGGGGTGTTCCAGGGTCATTGCATTGGATCACCTCTGAAGTGATCAAACAGCCAGTGGGAGAGGTAAGCCCTGGAAGTAGCAAGAAGGGTATCCAAAGACAACTGTGTAGCTTTACGGATGGCTACCAGCCAGACAGCCTCCGGGAAAAGAGTAGTGGATGGGGTAGATGATGGTTGCAGATAATGTGATGCACTAGGGACAGCTGACATTGTCGCTGTACAATGGGCTGTGTGCTAACACATCTCTTTTATCATTAGAATTGTAATTCAGGAAACCTCTTGGCTTTATTCTCCGCTGTGTATAAACCTGACTTCTTGATAACAGACATGAAAACTGAGTAATATGGGCTTTCCTTGACACTCATGCATGTTTTTAGTCTTATTGGGTGCAATGGGTCTATTTGAAAACTATGTTCCTAGCTAGCCATTTGCAGCTTGTTTCAGAGCAGCCAAAGTCATGCACAACATATAGCAAAAAAACCCCAGAGGCTGAATAGTACGCTGCTTGTGAAAGTGTGTTAGGGAAGAGCTAAGTTTTGAGAACCACAGCCACTTTTGTCTAGAAACCAAAGAGGAAACAAAAGCTCAAAACTGGCACCAGTAGCAGAACATGTGGACTGCACGTGCTTGTGTGTGTTTGTGTGCTGGGGCCTCTGAGCTTCAGCTGCAGTCATTGACAGAAAACATTTACTCAGTACAAGGTGGACTGAACTCAGTCCCCCACCTGTCCAATATCCAGACACCAAATCCCAGTCTTACCAGTTGCTGTTGCTTGGGCATACGTGCCCTGGAGTCCACAGCTCCATTCCAGCTCCTTGTACTGACCAGCACACACATCACTCACCCTCCCCCAGCCACCTGCATGCAGAACTGAGTGCCCCTCATGCAGGAAGGGTGTAGAAAGGAGTTCACTATGAAAGATGAGACAGATGCAAACCAGGTATAGGGCACAGTAATACATAGGTACTGACAAGCTGGCTGTTTACAGAAACCTGGTCCTTTTAAATCCCTTTACAGTTCTGTTTTCTGATGACTTTTTCATCCCTCAAATCACCTAAGCCTCTCCCTTTTCCTGCCTTTCTGTTTCCTTCCCTAAACATCCTATAAGAAGTCCTGTGCAATACAGATCTGCTTTTCCCCTGCATTTCATGAAAGATGTCATAGCCCTAGGCAGCAAACCCCCTCAGACACTTGATCTGGAGAGCTGCTCCTGAATGAATCATGAGGGTGAGTATGACACCTCAACTTTGGGCTGATGGTTCTCCCGGGACAGCCCTCAGAGGAGTTGGACAAGGCTCCTCAAGAGCCTTAATTAATTTTCCTGCCATTGTGTTCCTGTGTCAGAATTAAATAAAGGCTAAAACGAAATCATCCTGGTGCAAAAGTGACTCACTTTTGCTGCTGTGGACATGCAGAGTAGCTGGAGGGGTAGTAGACAAGAGCTCATTGCAGATCTTTCTCACTTCTCTTGTTGGAACAACTAGACAGGATGCCCACTGCTGCAAGCTCTCCTTAAAGGACAGTGAAGCACATCTCAGCTGAGCTGCAGTCAGACTTTCTGCATTTATGAATTTTCCAAGGCATTTTGAATAAACTCTTTTCAAAGGCCACCACTACTTTGTAGAAGAGAAGAAGAAGCCTATTACTTTTAACACTATCAAGCATGCCTATATTAAATACTTCCCATCTCTTACAATGTGGTGGCAGTACTCACTTTTGCAGGAAAAATAATTCTTCCTGGAAAGCCTCTGTAGGTAATCATCATGAGGTTTGCTAAGTGCCTTGCACAGATTCCTCTCCTCATGTGTTCAGCTTTGCTGGGGATGGAATCTATTTCTTCAGGGCAAGAATAAAGGATTATAGCTGGCAAAGTAAAGTACAAGCTGAGCTGCCCACAGGCTTTGAGTGCACTAACAGCATTGTGGCAGCTACCTGATGGCTTTTCAAAGCAACAGGCTTTCTAGACAGAACAGAAGTCAGGGGTGGATTGTTGTGAAATGTCGCAGGAAGGAGGATTGACATTTAGAGAGCACTTAAACTAATGGCTTTTTTTATGCTATGCCTCCTCTTGGTTTACATTCTGGGTGTGTGTCCATGCTTGTGCTTTCAAAAGTCAATTTTCTTGAGCTAACAGTTCTGTGGAGCACATCCCAGTTCAGGGAGTGCAAAAAGTCTGAGTTTAATTTAATGTCTTAATGTTTGATGTCTTCTCTTCATCCTGGTCAACCTTGCTTTTCTCTAACCATTTTGTAAAACTTCCCTTATCCATTTTTATGTGCAGTCTGTGAACATGAAGGTACTTCAATAGATTTGGCTCACTGATTACAAAATTGGGCAAAATGAAGGGGCCTGTGGACAAGACAAGCAGAGCTCTCATGGCCTGCTTAGCAATAGGTTTGGAAGTATTTAGGTAAAGCTGACCTTTTCCAGATTTGCAATAGAAACAGATTGTGAGTCTAAGTCAGGTTAGTCCCAGAGGTCTGGATCATTTTGGAGCTCCTTCCAGGCTTTCATCAGCTCTCTGGAGCATAACCTAAAGCTTCTCTTTGAAGGACAATTCTTTCAACTGCTTTGTGCCAAAGGGAACCAGCAGTGAATGCGGAACGTTATATGCTGACATAATGAAATATTTCAAGGGCACCTCAGATGGCTGGGCTGGTTATAAATAGTACTGGAGGAGAGCTGCATGAGAGTCACATAAACCACTCCTAAAATCTCTGCAGGGAGGTATTTTTAAAACCCACCCACTGCAGTTTCATTAGCACCACCTGTCTTACATTTGGAGAAAGACAGAAATTATGTTCTCCAAATGTTTGTGGTACCCTAAAAAACAATGCATGCAAATGATTAAATATTCATAGGGTCCCTTCATATTCAAATGTTTCTTTTTTAAACCTGCAGCTGACCTGCCTTAGAGAGACACTTGAAGACTGTAGGATTCTGTGAGATTTCATATCTAATATCTGAAGCAAATTAACTGTTGGCCCTAGGAAACTTTCAGCCGAGATGTCTGCAATAAACTCAGCCGTGGGAAACCAACAGAAGTTCTTGTGTGTTTCATAGTTGAAAATTTTATTTAACTTTCCAAGGGAATATTTGAAATTATGAGAAGATAGTAGAAATATGTAAAATTCAGGGGGCTAATCGAGTAATACATTAGCTTATTAATGAATAGAAATTCTCTCATCTGTCCCAGAGAACTAGCAGGGGACATTTGGAGCATACTGTAGCTTGGTGGCTACTCCACACATTTAGTTAGGAAGAATAAATGGAAGATTTGAGACCAGTTAGACTGTTCCCAAAACAGTTACTGAAATTTTCCTCAAGATACAAACAAACTTTATCAGACTTCCTCCTGCTTCAACCGCTCTTACTTTCAGACCTAGGGCTTCAGCCTGTTACAGTAATGCAAGGTAATTCCTGGAGTGATTCCCTTCCAGGGAATGTCTAGTCCACATCCCAGCTTTCCTATTAAGTGAAGAACTGCAGTGGTTCTGTTAAACCGGGAAGTGGCACTGTTTGACAGGAATGAGGAGTCAAGCCTGCTCTGTAGCTCCCATAAAGGCAAATTCACAAGGAGAAGGAAAATCGGGTGGGACAGTGGGATGGAGTGTCTGACCCGACTGCCAAGGCTGTGAATAACCTTTATGTGTCACTACATCAACTCTGAACCCTCTGACCCGTGGGTCACCTCTACTCAAGATATAGCAAAGACATGTAATGGCAAAAATAAAGAATTACTGGTCTCTTCACTTCTTGCCCTTCAGACCCTCTACCAGAACACAGATAATTCGTCAGGTTCCTTCTTGCAGTGCCTGTGTCTTTTAATGTTTCAGAAGGTACAACACAGAGAAGACATACAAACCCAGATTGTTCTCTAAAGGCCTCAGATCTCTTCTGGAAAGCTTTTTCTTCTTTGAGAAAAAAAAAAAAAAATCAGAGAGAGATTGACACCTGCAAAGTGTCACCTGTGCCTCATGTTTTGCATGATGATCTAGTGGTGCTGCTGTTCAGTACTATTACCTGTGAGACAAGAGAGCATTCGAAAATTTTCAAGGCATAAGACACTGACAACTCTTAGAAGTTGTGATTCTTTCTGAGAGAGAGAGAGGAAGAGTCTCTCTGCCAGGGAGCATTTATTTCACAGCTTCTCCTCTTGCGGCCACTGACGTCAACCTTAGCCTTTTCCAAAATGATCAAACACTAAATAGTCATGTCCATAGTTGCCTCTGTGTGCTGCCTGTTTGATCCCTTCCTGAAGCTGGATAGCAAAGAGCTGACACATGACTGCTAGAAGGAAGACACCAGCAGGTTGGCCATTGTGCAGCATTTGAACTGTGGAGTCAGCTGTACTTCTCTGAGACTAAATTTACAGCAGCAATTTTTGGAAGACATCAAAGTTCACTACCTTGTAGAAGAAATGTCCTTTTTTCTTTCCTCTCCTTGCCTTGTCTTGTGGACAACTGTGCTGTAGGTAATGCCATGCTTTGATATTCTGACTAACATGCAGATCCTTTAGGTTTTCAGAAGGAAACAGTTCCTTAATTTGAGTGTCTGTGCAGTTGCCCAGCAGCATGGTGCCATCCTATGCCAATGTCAGCTTGCAGAGCTCCAGGGCCTGGCCAGTGGGCAGGTGGAGCCTGGTGAAAAACTGAGTGAAACTCTTCCTCTGAGAGATTTGCGTCCTCATTCCATGTGGACTGTCTGTTTGCAGTGACTGCAAAGATTTAGGGGTGCATCAGTCAGAGCCTCTAACAGAAGTGGACTGGGAGATGAGTGTGTGCATGGATACACTGCTGATGGATTTCTCCCATGACCCCTGTCCATGCTGGTTAACATTGCTCTCCAGGTATGTAGAAGTGGGAAGGTAAAGCAGTCCTAAAGACTGAGGTATTGTCACAAACAGCTTTTTCTGATCTTGGTTTCTAGGTCATTTTTTTTCATTCAAATCTGCTGTAGTACTGTCATGGGTTATTTGAACAAAAATTTGTGTTATATTTCTTTTAGAGAGGCAGCTGAAACAGCTAGCTCACCACCCAAACATTTTCAGTGTTAATATTTCTTCTGCATTCCCCGACCTGCCAATATAAACTGCTATTGAGGCTCTCCTAGCAGAGCTGTAGTAGTAAACATATAATTCTTTTGGCAGTCTGTAGCTGTTTTATAAATTTAGGCAAACTAAAATATATAAGCATTTCTGAGTAATATATTGAGATTTCAAAAAAATGATCCATCCATTTTGGATCACTTTTTTACTAAATAAAACACCTTTTGTTAAGCAAAAAGGTGGTCCAAAAGAGAAAGTTAATAATTTAGCTTTTAGTTATATGAAAAATCTTCAGTGTTTCTTTCCACATATCCATCTCTTACTGTTCTTATGAGAATACTCATATCTCCTCTTGGGAGAGTACTGTATTTAATTAAATACCTGTATAAAGGTAGTGCAGTGACTCACATTTAACTTTTCACTCCCATATAACCCACTATGGGTGATGCATTTTCAGTGCAGGAGACATTTAAAACTTCTGGTCCAGTCTATATATACTTTTATTCATGAATTCCTGTATCTGGTTCTGGGGAAACCTGTGGTTTCAGACTTTGCCCTCAGTGCTGGAACAGGACTAATTTCTGACAAGGCTTCTGCCTCTGGAGGGAGGCCAGGGCTGATGAAGGGTCTGAACCAGAAGTCTTACAGGGAGAATCTGAGGGAGCTATGTGTGTTTTACCTGGAGAAAAGGAGGCTCAGGGGTGACCTTATCACTCTCTACAACACCCTGAAGAGAGGCTGTAGCCAGGTGGGGAGCAGCCTCTTCTCTCAGACAGTAAGTGACAGGACAAGAGGACACAGTCTTAAGCTACACCAAAGGATGTTTAGGTTGGACATTAGGAGGAGTTTCTTCACAGAAAGGGTGATTAGACATTGGAATGGGTTGCCCAGGGAGGTGGTGGAGTAGCCGTCCCTGGAGGTGTTTAAACTAAAACTGGATGTGGCACTTAATCAAAGTAGTCTTGATTAGTCAAAAGGTTGGGCTTGGTGACCTCAGAGGTCTTTTCCAACCTAATCAATCCTGTGATTTTGTGCCTGAGCTGCACCACCCGTTCTCAACAACCTCACTGGGGCACCATAAAACTTACCTTTGACAAAATCAAGGTGCTTTCTTGGGATTTCAGCACCCTGGACCAGCTCCTTCCCACTGTGAGCAGAGAGGCACATGCCTGCAGACAGGGAAGATCGAGGCCCTGTGAGGGCAGCTGTCTGCTCTGGCTGCCCTTGGTTAATGCTACGAGCCAGTCCAGCTGGCAGGATCACCCAAAGTACATTAGCACAACCACTTTGGCACCAATCGATGACTTAATCCCTCACTTAAATTCCATTACTTAATTTTGGAGGCTGCAGCCTGAAAGTCAAGCTGCAGTAATGTAATTTGGGTGGATAATAAAAAAGGAAAAAGCAAAAGCACTCTTACAAATAGTCAAGAAACATCTATTTTGTGTAATGCAACGGGATACATTACAATATCTCTTCATCCAATGCAGAATAAAGTTTATTAATCTCGGTTTATTTTCCTGCAAAGTTGTTGTGTATTCACCTTATTTGAGGGTGCAAGCCATTGTCTTATTGCTTTATTAATGCAGAGTATGTCACTGCACATTTCCCAGCTATCTTTGTTAGTCTGACTCCTTTGCTTTGCTTCGTCTGCTTCCACATATCAAAAAAGAGAATTATAGCTGCCCCAGGAGAGACAGTTTCTATCTTAAAATTCATGGTAAAATAAGTTTTTTGCAAGTGGTCTGATAAGTATGTTCTTTTTTAATTAAACTTTTTAGCCATTTCAAGACCAAGGAAGTCAAGCTGGTGATTTAGTGCAGGGGAAGGTACCACTGCATATTTTGATACTTGCATTTCTTATTTCTCTGTGATTTGCTGCTGTTATATACCTTAGAAGGACTGAGCATCAGAATAGATAATTTTTATTGTACTGCCAGGCTGTAAGAAATGGATAAAAATATGTGGTTTTGTTTAGGAAAATTTACACCAGACTTTAAAACATACTGCTTATGGATTTACAGGTAAGACCTTTCTCTCTGGTTAGGAACAGTACTTGTCTTCTATTCTGTATTCTTCTATGGAATTTGAAATAGAGTGCATGGGATCCTCACATTGTCTCCATTCCCACCTGGACAGGAGACAAAGAAAGAAGCTCAGAGATGGGAAGAACAAATAATTTCAGTTTTTTATCTTTATAGTATTTTGGCACAGACACAATCACTGCTTACTATGTTTACCATAATCGGTAGTACGAGTAAATAAGAAGAGTTTTGAGTTCTTTTGTTTGGAGCCTTGTTCTCCCAGAAGAGAAATAAGTAAAAAATTTGGTCACAGTGGGAGTTAAATGTGGGACAAGTGTGCAGTTCCTGACAGCTCTCTGCTGGTGGAAGAGAGAGGCTAATTATAAAGATTATGGGGAAGTGATATCCCTGTAACACATCCGGACACAAGTTTCTTTGAATAGGACATTAATTTTACAGGTTGAGTCCAATCATGTAGCATGGCTCAAAGTGAAATATTGTATTTCACACTTTTTGATTATTGCTTGATAGATCCTTGTCTGGTGGCATCTGAAGTCCCAGCACAGCTTTTGACTAAGAGAACAATTCATGTCTGACTTGGCTGAGCAGCGTGGCCAAACCTGCAGCAATCTGCAGCAGAGCATGCCAGCACCATCTCATTCCATCTCCAGGAAGACAGGCAGATTGTTTTCATGCCATTCATCCCTGTGGGGATGGAAAAAACTTGGGGAGGAACATCCTCCACAGAAACTTTGTCACAAGTAAACTGTGTCCCTTTGGGCTGGTATAGAATGAAATCCCTCCAAGGTCTGCAGGCTGGCAGATAAAGAATTGGACACTACTGCTCCACTGAGCTATGGCTGGCTTTATATTTCACTTTCCCTTTGGCTCCCTCCTCCCCCACATGCTGTTAATGTGGCTGTTGTAAGATGTTAATTAACATCTTCTACAGAAACAGCCATTCCCACCTGGTGGAGGCACGGCTTCCATTGTTATTCTTTAGGTCTGCGGGCTGAGCCAGAGGCTGCCAGGCGGTTTCTGGGGAACTGTCCCAGGGCCCTGCCTGCCAGCTTCTCTGCTTCATTAAGTAACAGATTGAGCCCTCTTCAGAAGAAGAGTTAATAGCAAAGTAACCTAGAGTGACCCTTGTGCCCAGCAGTTGGAGGCACAAACTGTGTGATCCTTCTTGCCAACATTTTGGTTAGACACCAGCAGCTCCGAGCTGCATGTATAAGACTCCTGAGACCAAGAAGTTGGAGAGGGCTGCCTGGGATGGCACTCCTGGAGCTGTGCAAGGGGAGGTGGAGAGAAAACTGCTTGGAAATCTTGATAGCCATGTCAAAAGGGAAGAATTTAATTTAGCAAACCCAAGAAACTATTCTTCCCTTCCTGACAAGGACCCTAGTGCAGCAATCTCAGATTCACTGAACAGTGTGTGTGCAGGGCACATTATGGGTGAGGGCAAATAGCTCCACATTTCACTGATAACTCTGCAGGGTACTTCAGAAGAGTGGCCATTTCAGGCTTCTGATTCTTCTGTCTGATAACTGAATTTGATTTGCCATCACGCTCATGAGATCTGCTTGAATGTGCTTCCCTCCCAGCCTGGGAAAGAAGAAACTCAGAGGGCTAAGAGGAAATTTTCCTGGTTCAGCTGGAAGTAAAAATTTCAGCCTCTCTCATGCCATGATAATATATGCTGTGATTGGTCCATCATTACTAACACAAGGTAGCTTAAAGTGCACCTGAAAATGGAAATGAAATAAAAGAGATCGAGAGATGCCTTAGGACATCAGCTGCTCACAGCATCTACTTCTGCTTTAAGCCTGTCTCTGACACAAACTGAAACAAACTAAGTGTGAAACTTTGAAACTTCCAGTGAAAATGGGGTGCATAGCAAGGGGAAAGAGAGTTTGGTTTATGATCAGACAGCAGCCAGAAGTTACTTTTAAGACATGGGTCCTGTGCATTTTGAGGTTATATGGGAATGAGCACTTTTTTCTTCAGAGAAAAGTATAGGTAGGAGGAAAATAGCATTGATTGAAGCAATAGCAAAACTTAGAAAAACGGTTTTAGCTTAACTAGGATGTTGATGAACCCAGTGGAACTGCTCTGTTTTGATTTGTTTCCAATTGTGTCCCAGAGCCAAGTCTTGGCAGGATTACAATTATACTGTTTTTAATTTGTCCATCTTTTGACACTACTGATTTTGTAAGGTGCTACTATTCCAGCAAGCTAGGCTTTACAATCTATAATTGGATAAGTTTGCACATGGCCTAGAAAACATGCTGCAAAGAGTGACTAGAATGTCACCAAGAGTTATTTACCCAGTAAACTCCTCCTTCCTTCAGGTATCAATTCTACATCCTTCATGTCCTGTACTGCTGTCTCCAAGATGCTGTGCTAAGCTGGTGCATAAGGAATAAATTCAATGACAACAGTTAACAGATCAGGGAAGCAAGTTGTAGTTTATATCTGGACTAGAGTTATGTAGTTACATACTCACCTAACTGCAGGTCTGTAGCTCTAATAAGCTGTCACGGCAACTTGTGCAGAGAACTCAAGATTTATTCACCTAAACAGGAAGATAATAATTATGTTATCTATGGTGTCTTCCACTACTTGTGCAATAATTCTGAGAATGTGAAGGTTTTGACTATTGCTGAGTACAGAGCTGGTGTTTTTGGTGTATCATCAGCTAAGTTACCATTCCTGAGGGGTTATTATTAGCTTAGATACCATCATTTTAATATATTAAATTGATGGCAGTATTTTCCCCACCCATGTGCATAATTTTATACTTATCCACACAGAATTTAATCTGTTCTTTTATTGTCCAGTCACTTGATATTATGAGATACATATGCAAAGTCAGCTCTTGTCTGGGTAACTGTGATTAGGCTAGTGAAGTTTCTGGCCTCCCTGCTTCTCTTCTGACCTTTCACAAGCTTATTTGGGACTGTGTTAAACAGCAAAGATCACTGATACACACCTCTCTTGAGATTTTTCCTCTGCTGAAATAAACCACCACTTTCTCCTACTTTTTATCTTTTCTCTTTTAACCATTATATGAGGGCTTTAGCCTGCCATCCTACGGTGGAGTTGTATCTCTCAAGGGCTGTGTTGAAAGCCACAGAACTGTTTCAAGTTGTCACGATTACCAGGCCATCACAAGAACACAAATAAATTAGTAAGGCACATATTTCCTTCACAAACACCACTGTGACCTGTTCTTAGTGACTGTGGTTACTCATGCCCCCTGTAAGCTCTGCTGATTAGAAGACTATTGGTGAAATTTGCCAAATACAGACAGAGTGCTTGCAGGCCCATGACTCCCCACGTCTCATGGCTCTGGCTCTTGGTGACCTGGTTGTCTCTAGAGAGGTTCCAAGTCAGCAGCAGAGTCTGGGCATGTTAATCAGGTCAGATAAATATAGATATGCCTGAGAACATGCTGGGAAGAGAATCAGAGGAGAGGTGGCCACATAGGACCTTGATTGTCCTTTAGAGCTCTGGGCAAAAAGGAGCTTTCAACTCTGCTATGAGAGGCAGAAGAGTGAAGACAAAAGTTGAGTTAAGGAAGTTAGGTGAGGAATGAAAAGCCATTCAGGAATAATGGGAGAGCTAGTGACAGAATGCTGCTTTTTGGGCAGGGCACACAGTTATCCATGGTCTGGTTTTTGGCTAAAGTGGAGAAATGAGAAGAATGTCCACTTCCTTGTTATTGATTTATGAATAAAATAATAAAAATATAAATAAAAGAAGCAGCAACATAAAAACAATCAATCAGGTTATGTTTGTTGATTTTCAAATCAAAGTCAGTTGCTTCTGCACAGAAGAATTGATGATAGACTCACAGTGGTATGGATATTTATCCCTGGTTGTGGTGGTGTTTTATGAGTTCCAAAGTATTATGGCAGATAGAAAAAATGATCCATGGCAGTGCAAGCCTCTGTAGCTAATTCTCTCACGGCATCCAAGCAAACAAATTCTTGGGAAATACACCTTGGCTACCTGACTGCAGAGCTGCATCCAGAGTAGTTTTCTACATTCACCTTTGGCCATCATGACTGCTTATCCCACCTGCCCTAAGACTACCTCAGTTGTTCTTTCCCTCCTGCCTCCAGCAGTTTCTGCTCAGGACACCGCACACCTTGTGTGAAACCTTCCTGTACCACTCTTGCCCCAGTTATCAGAAGTTAAACTTTTCTCATAGTACAGAACATTGCCAAAAGCCTAGTGCAATCATCAGTAGTAATAGCAGAAAGTTATCATTTTAGGTATGACTAATAGAGTGAAGAATGGAGTGAAGGCTTCATTACATTAAAGGCCTTGCAGACAGGAAAAAGTAATTATTGCCACCTTGGAAAGCTCATGGCCTAGGGATGCATTTAGTGTTCAGCACCTTGTGATTATTTCTCTGTTGATATAATAGAAAAATGTTAACCTTGTCTTCAGATCACAAAGGCTTCTGAAGTTCTAAAAAGTAAAGCTGTGAATTCCACCCTCTCCAAAGCTGTTATCACTGATTCCATAATTTTCTGTTCAGTTTTCAGCAGTGTTCATTTCATAGTAACAAATGCATTTTCTTTCAGGTTATTGAAAAAGAGCTGTGAGAGCAGAACAGATCATTCCTGTCCTTTGGTTATTCTTTAAAAGACCAATGTACATATACAGATATATCAAGATCTCCAGCCCTTCCCCAAAAGCACAGAGGTCATTATGTGGATTTCTAGGTAATTTATTGTGTTCTTTCTCTGCAGAGCTGGCTTTCCCTAAAGATACTGAATGGTTAGTGGTGCTAGTAAGATGAACCCACAGTCACAGCATTTTCATGGCAGCATCTCCTCTTTTGCAATTCCCAAGCCTCTGAGGATTAATAAACTTAACCACAGTTATTCCTAGGCACTTCTGTGATGCCAGTCAGGTTCATGGTTTCTATTACTTCGCCTGTGACAAGGCCCTGTGACATCCTGGAGACAGAACTGCACTTAGCTAGGCACTCCTCTTCCTCTCCCTTGTGCTCTAGTGTTGGCTTAAATTATCAGGCATGTGGTTCAGAATGAACTGCTTGCTCTTCTTGCAGGGCTCACATGGCAGCATGTAGCAGTGCCTGTGCATTGTTGTGACACAAAGAAAAGGGAAAATGATGCAGAGGTGAAAAGATACTATGAAGAAAAGCTGCTGTGGTACATGCATCAGCAAGTGAGACCCGTGCATTGGGAGGACTGTGAACTCCTTTTAAAGATGCACCATCTAATAGTTAGGAAAAAAAGTAAAGGAACAGCTTCTGTGCTTTAATCAAATGGAAACTGGGAATCATTGAAACCATAGGAGAAAGGCAAGCAAAGTGCATGCACAAGAAAGTCATAGAGTAGTACTTCACCAGTGAAGAATGAGTCTTATCTTTTTGATCATGCCATAGTTCATCTCACTTGGGAAAAAAAAGAGCAGTGTGAAAGCTGTTTGGAAACAAAAGAAATCCTTTCAGCCATTATGTACAAGTGGTAAAAATGTGTGTACTTCCCAAAGCTTTCTGGAGTTCACAGAAACCATCTGAATGAAATGTTAAAAGGGTCTTTGAACTTCTGTTGTAGGTAAAACCCAGATGCTGATGGATGATATGCATCAAATTTCTGCAAAGCACTGGAAAAGCTTCTTCTTCAGGAGCTTCATTGTGTCTAGATGCTTGGAGCTGGAGTCTCTCCGGTGTCTGAAAACTGTGAACCAGGAGTCATCAGGTTGTGCCATGGGAGAAACACCCCACAAGCATGAAGATTTCTAGTGATAAAATCTTTTGGCTGTCTGTTGACAGAACTTTGCACAGAATAGAAACAAATGCCATCTCCTGGCCCTGGCTGTAACACTCTTGAAGTGCCTTGTCCATATGCTCAGCTTGCTTGATGATATGTGAGAAAAAAAGTTTTGGCTAAATTCAGGTTTTATTGCCTTAAAAAAGAACTTTCCCAGCAGATGGGCAGTAAGGGCTCCACTTGATTATGCCAAGAGTTTCAGTGTGCAGGTGATAGAGGAAGCTGAATAAACGTAGAAGGGCCAGGGAAAAAGACACATTTCTGGGGACCTTGTTTCATCTCAGGAAGCAACTGAAAGTAGTTGGGAACATGGCTGGAGAAACAGGAGTTTCTGTGCCAGAAAAACAGTGTTTGCAAATGCTTTAATTCAGTCTGTTTCTGTCTTCCTCTGCAACACTTTTTCCCAATTAAGAAATGACATAGTTCATTGTTTTTCTGTTCCAGTTACAGAACAGAGAAAGCTGGCGTCCAAGGATGCTCACTCTCAAGACACGGGCACTGCTTCCTGTCAGGTTTTTGCTCCTTGGGGATTGCATTATGGCCTGTGATGCCTCACTTCCTGGGAAGTGTCCTTGAGCAGGCATCCTCCCACATGCCCATTGCCTGTGAGGACTGTGGGAGATCCTTTAGAGAGGAGGGAGAGCAATGGGTCGGTGTGCTCTGCTCGGGCAGCTGTTTCCCAGCTGGTGTGTTTGAGGAAGCAGGTGCACCTTAGCAACCACTGTTTGAGTCATGGCCAAACCCCTGTGCTTGTAAAGGCTTTAAGTCAGCAAGAGCAAAGCAGCAAATGAGCTGACTGGGTCTGTCATCTGGGCAGTACCTTTGTGAAAAACTGAGGCTGTAAGAGTCTCTGCTCTTGCAAGTGAAAGGACTTGAATAATCTCAAGAGCACACAATGCAATAATCTTGAATAAACTTAATAGCACAACATCCATGTGCAGCTTGTGCTTTTTTCTGTCTCTGGCCAATGTTGCTTCTTTCAAGGCACGCTTGAAAGTAAGTGCTCCAGAGCCAATGCAATCTCTGAACCACAATAAGTGGCTCTTGATCCATTTCGGTATCTGAGGAGAGCTTGGAAGGCCAAAGCACATTGTGATTTACAGTAGTTTTGCATATTCAAATTTTGATATAATCCAAAGTCCAGCTGTCTAAAGTCTGCATCTGTTGTCCTGCAAAATTTGTGCCTGTTGTGTTGTAAATGCAGGTATCAATCTCTTGGGAAGAATGTTTTTTGAAATGAGAGTCTAAGGAAGCAAACATGAGAAACTTGTATCCATGATATTATCCTGGAAACAAGCTAAATTCTGCTTGCAAGTGAAAACCTGCTCTCTGTTGTTTTTTTTTTTCCCCTCTGAAACATAAACAGCTTAACTTGTCAGCAGTGACATCAGTTGTACACAGAAGTGCTTGTGTGGGTTTTGTGCAAAGCAGATTTCTTTTTTTGGAGTTCTTTCAGTGAAACGTTTCCCTCTTTCCCTATGTCCCCAAAGGATGTTTTGAGACTACAGTGTTTTCTAAGCAATTAGATTTTCTAACCTGCTGTTCTGGTCTTCACCAATCCATGCAGCTGCTTTGAGATGGGGGAAGTTTGATCTGGCCTGCCTGCTATGGGGCTTTTGCACATTGCAACGACCTGCAGTGACCACAGCGACAGACAGAAACATTGTGTAATGTGGTCTGGGAGGAAAGCTTCTGAAGGTCAGGGCTACTGCACTCTGTGGGCAGGGAGAGTGAGCTAAAATAATGCCACAGGAAAAGTTATGGGGATGACCTCCTAGGGGCTTGAGGAAGAGTGAGGTTGCTCTGTGTCTTCCTCAAAAGCTGGTGTTCTGCAACACCTTTTTTCTTCTTTTTGTTTTTTCTGCCTTGTGGGAATTTTCACTGCTTTATTTTATTATTCCCTCCTGATTCAGAACAAAAGGTTAGGTCTAAAAATAAACTGTTGACTGGAAACAAGAAAAAAGAAACCACCAGCCTACACACACACACACACACAGAGACACACATGCTTTTCAAAAGAAGTGAGTTAAGTACCAAAATCTAACTACAAATGTTTTTAAAACAAATAAAAAGATAAAGCTCATCTTTTTTTGAAAAATGTTTATGGGCACCATTGTGTTTATGGGAAGAAAATGGAGCTTTTTACAACTGGCTGCAGGCTGGTGATTGTTTTGGGTTGTTGTTTTATCCTTCTCTGGGATACACTGTTCATTCCTGCACTTGTATTTGTTTAACTAATCCCAAAGATTGGCTCTGTAGTACTTATCCATTGGCTAATTGATGGAATTGCCCATTCATCTGTTACTGGTCTTCCTTGAGACTTGCACCAATTACCTTATCAGGATTTGGGGAGATTTCCCCCACCCTCATCACCAGCAATGATTTGTTCTGTAGTTTTTCGCTGAATTTTATGTTTTGGATGGGTCTGCCTTTTGCCATGTGTGTGTGCAGATTGGGAAGGTATTGCCTTCTTTTCCAGCCGCCTCTTCCATGCTGTCTTCTTGGGAACGTACAACCTGCTCTATTTTCATTCATTTGCTTTTCTTATCCAGGTTTGTTTTCTTAGAGAGCTTCCAGGCTCACCAAGACTCTTCTCATTTCCCATCACATGGATGCAGTGGTGATTCCCAAGGGAGAATTTCAGTGGTGTTGAGATATCACAGAGAGCCAGGATAAATTGTGCAGGAGAGGTGCATGCCCCTTTCTGTTGAGATTTCCAGGCTGTCTCTTGGCAAGTGGAGTCAAGCCTCCACCTCTGCAGCTCACACCACAGTGAAGCATTGTCTTCAGGGAGCTCTGTGAAAGCTTTTCACCATCATTAGCAGAGGACCAGGATAATAAGTTTTCTCTTCAGTACCCACTCAAGTGGGCAGATGGCTGCGAGGGACACCACTGTGACAGAGGCATTACACTCAGTTATGCAGTCCCTGTTTCCACATCTAGACTGTTTAGTGATCTTGCACTAGTGAAGCAATGCCTGCCTCTATCAGCAAACCCTGTCCCTCCTGGCTCAACATCTTTACAGCCAAGAACAAAGATCATTGCTAGCAAGTGTTTCTTTCTGACCCCAAAATGTACATTCCTCTCTTCACCTTTTTTTTTGAAACACTTTATCTGTTAGATGTAGCTAGATGTGTTAGATGTGGAGAGGAGAGAGCACCTGTGAATACCTGGTCTGTCTTTCACCATGTACTAGATACAAAAAGACATGAAGAAGTTGTACAAGGAATTTTTAGGGGTAGTTCAGTGTTTTCCGCAGAGAATTAATGGTGAATTATTCAGGTAATATTTTATTCAGAGCCTCCAGGATTTTAGGGGTTAAGGGTAAATTAGAACATGTGTAAAGTTGTCCATTCTCACTCAGTTGAAGTTCTGGAGTTTGGTACTTGGCAGGGAATATGTGAAGGAGAATTTTCATGGCACCCCAGCAGATCAAATTTTATACAGGAGCAGTGTGAACCATATGTGATTTTTTAAATCCATTTTCTATGTGCTTGGTAAGAAATGTTACTTTTGTTTTGTGATTTCTCTGTTAAAAAGCATTTGGAAAAAAACCTGTACTACCTCAAATAGAACACTTTGATTCCTACAAAAAAGTGAATGGACGAATGGTGTTTTGTCTGCTTGTCCACAGGTGGTTTTCTGAAACTCAGTAGTCTCAGCTAACTCCTTCTAGATGAGATTTGCTATAAACTGGAAGGTACAACATTTTATGGACAGTCAGGGAAGATTTTGGCAAATTTGAGTACCTTACTAAATGTAATTTTACTTGTATTGCTTATTACAGTATGTACCAAAGCATTTAGCGTGCTTTAATGCTGATGTGTGTCTCTCAGTATTATTTGATATTTAAACTTTGTTTACTTCTTATGCAATCTAATTTATATTGTAGCAAAACTTCTGACAGTGCTTGTGCCCATAACTTGACAGTTTGAGAGATGCAGCCCATTAGTTTCCAAATGAAGTGTAACAAATCTTGTCAGAATCAACACTGAATCACAGAATCAACACAGCTAAAATGGTCATGAGGAGAGCATCTTCACAATGCGTACCATTTGTTCAGGGAGACAGCCCTGGAAACTAAAGGAAGAAAATAATTACAAGTTACTCATGGCTTGGTGTACTCTGTTCAAAGCCCTGCCCAGGTGTTTGTGTTCATGCTCAGTCGTGAAGGATTCTGTTGTAAAAAGGAAAGTATTTTCCTTTTTAAAATAAAATTTTGACAGTCTGGAAGATGAGATTTCTTAGTCTTCCTTCAGTTCAGTCTCCTGTGTTTGTGTGCCAAGTATCTTAGACAGCATTTGGTAGGTGTGGATAAGAGATGGAGTTCAGCTTGAATTCATAATAAGTTTGAATCTGAAAATAGATCTTTGAAGGGAATTGATGGGTTTTTTCCCCTAATCCAGAAATATGCCAAGGAGGAGTTACTGGAAATTGTCAATGCTTACAGCAATAAAATGAGAGAAGATGAAAGTCTAAATCTATAATAGAAAGTATTCTTCTAAGCAGTCAAATCTTTGAGAAAGGAACTTTCTAGTGTGGTACACAGACTATGTGACCAGTATTTGCCTCTCTAGCTCTCCTGCCTGCTTCAGCAAAGTGTGACCCAGTTCCTTACCTCTACAATTTAGTGCAGTCTTGAGGAGAACAGATTACCTTCACAAAGTCTGACACCAAATCCTCTCTTGCTTCCCAGGCTCAGCCTGCTGGTGATTTTCTCCATGGCCTTGTCTGTGGAGAAACTACGTTTGTGAGATCCACATGTCAACAAGGGCCTTGTAGAACAGGGCTCAAGCAGCTTAAAGTCAGCTGCAAAAATCTGGTTTCTGGGACTTCAGTATGGGACAGAAATACAAATATATATAATCCAGCAGTTTAGAGTACCTTGGTTAACAGAAGTACATATTCTATTGTTTGGTCTATATGAATATATTAAACCATTTCTCCTGAGGAAGAAAACCCCATTCTGTTGTAAGGAGGAACACCTCTCTAAGCAGAAAAATGCATTTTGTAGAAAAAAGAAAGCTAGGGGAGAAAGAAAGGAAGTATTTTCTGAGTTTTACTGCATAGAAAGGAAATTAGAAAACAGGTTTTAACCACAGCTGAGTACAAAACTTTTCCTTGCTTCCATCGAGTCTTCAGCTTATCAGAGATTAAAGTCTATGTCACTACTGAGTTCTCTGTCCTTGAATTTTTTTTTTGCCCTCAGGCCAGTCCGACCTGTTCCCAGAATGGCACAGACATCTTCAGGGGGTCGGGGAGCTGTGCTCATACATAAATAAGCTGATCCTTCTGATGTGAATCTCACAGCTACCATTGATTTCCTTTTATCTGAAAGTACACTGGAGTGGAAAACTAAAAACTTCTTCTTGTGGATTTGTTCTTCATTGGACTTTTATTATGTGTGAAGGCACAGTTTCTATTTCAAAGGCATTATAGAGAATTTTTATTTAACCCAGCAGTATCTGGACTTCAAAACCCTCTCTTTATCTCCCTTCTGAAGATTTCTGAAGTCAAATTTGAGGCAGTGAATAAGAAAATTGTAGATGTGTTGATTTAATCAAAATATTTCTCATCTAATGATGCATTTCTTGATTTTTTAAACTCTAGATTTAACAAAGTAGTTCCAAAAGTGTTCTGCATTAAAGTTCCCTAACAGGAATATAAATAGAAATAGGAATCTGTAAAGCCTGTCCTTCCTTAGCTGGTGAAGCATAAGCATTCATGGCTGAGGTCTCATACCCACGGAGCCCTAAGTCCCCAGCTTTTCCCATATGAGCTCTTCCCAACTTTCCAGTGTATCGTATGGACCACAGAATCCACAGCCACAGAGAGAGATGGATGTGAAAGAGCAACTCAGACCTCAGTGTCTTCTAATGATGGTGTCATTATTGGAGCCAGGCAGTGTATGAACAGCTGCAGCTGAGCAAACTTTCTATTCAGTCAACTGCACACTATGAAAAGTATATTAATTATGTGAATGTCCTTTTTATAGTCCCGTTAGTGGTCTCAGGTTGGTTGACTAGATATAGGAAAACTAAAAAGTGAGCAGTAAAAGGTTTAGCTGTTGAGTTACCACTTTGCATTTGAAACATGTTAAGTGATACAGCTTGTATGGAAGCAGAATTTAGAAGCAACTGCGAGCAGATTTCTTATCTCAGACCACCTTGGGAATGAAATGCGTCAAAAGATTTCAGCCAAAATAAATTGGAGACATTTAAAAATTACAGTGAAATCAGCATGTGGTACTAGTAATTGAAATATGACATTGCCCAGTCCCAAGTCCTGTGGTTAAATGCAAAGCAACTTGAATAACTCAAATTAACCAAACAACCAGTACAGCAGGAGGGCTGGGCTGTATGAACTCTTGCATTCACCTGTAACCATGCTTTTAAGGACTGTGAAAGGTTTAGTAGCCTCTTATGTTATTTGTGCTGAAGAAAAATTTCCATAAATAGGATGCTTGCTAACAAGTAGGTAACTACTTGAAAGTAGTGCAGTGCCAAGGTCAGATTTGCAATTGTAGTTACTCAGTCCTTTGAGGGTTTTAAATCTTCACAAGCCTAGTAAGTCTGGGTTTAAAACGTTTTAATCTATGCTGATGAAGGAAGGTCCATAGGCATCAAGTGTGAGCGCAGCTGATTTGTTTATTGAAAATGCTGTGGGGCATTTTTTGAGCTGCCACACTCAGCAAATGTGTGAAATCTTCAGGAGGGAGATAACAGGCTCAAATACAAATACCTCAGTAGAATTGACTAGGCACTGTAGTGGATATGAAAATTTACTCAATCTATGCAAATATCAAATCAAATCCTACAGCAATGTCCATCTACTGCTTAAGTTGGCAGGAGTTCTATCTCTCATGAGGAGCCAAGCTGCTACCAGGGAGAAGCTCAGGGTTTTGTCTCAGTGAATTTGCACTGACTATGCAGTAAGAAGATGCAGACCTGCTCAGGAGATTTGTTTTTCTGACTGTTTTTACACCTGTAAAGTATTTTAAAGTCACAAATATTTGTTTTGGTCATCATATCTTGTCATGTCTAGTGCAACTCTTATTCACAGTTGTGCTTTCTGCCAGATGTATCAGACCATGAGTGGAGGGTTTGTAGTCTGTTCTAAGTCTTGTTTTATTTCTAAATGATTTTGATATTTTCTAGCACACCTGATCATTACATTTTTGCAATAATTTCCATCCTGTGAACAGGGGGAAGAGGGGAATCCAAAGGATTTAGAAGATCTACTGGCACTTTGGTGTTGGTTGCATCTGAGCTGAGCTGGGCTGGCATGTGCTGTCATGGTACTTCTAACTCAGCAGATGGCAGTGCTGGGGATCGTATTTGTGCCTCCTAATGTCAGACAGGACCCAGTTCTTTCTCTGAGAGGTTGTGTGCAGGTGTTGATGGGTGAAGTTAGTTGCTTCCTCAGGGGAGGTGTGACAAGGCACACGTCTGATTCATCTCTGGGTTGGCTGAGAATGCAATGATGGCTCTGTTTGTCCTCTTTGTCCTCACTTGTCTGTTAAAGGCAAGTTTGTCCTGAGCCACAGAAGATTAACTACTGCATCAGCAAGCCAAGGATGAAAGATATTGGCTGTTGCTGGCTTTTACTATGTAGAGCATCAGATGTGCCTTCTTCTAAGTTGAGGCAGGGGAGTTAAAAAACCCAGAGTTTAAAACCAGTGTTTTCCTTATTCACTCTTTCCTCCAGGAGAAGCTGTGAGTGACACACATAGGTGTCTTTTAGGAGATTCTCTTTTAGGAGGCTGAATGAGTGTGTATGTGTGCATTTGGGGTTTTTTAGCCACGCTGTCACAAGTGTTTTCTATGGCCCAGTCACCTCTATTTTTTACCTGGTGCTGTGGGTCCAGGGCTCAAACCCTGGCCAGACTCTCCCACTGGGACCAGCACTGCCACAGGTCATCATGGCAGGAAGCCTAAAAATGGTTACAAAACCTGTGAAAAGTGTGGAGAAGATTTTCATCTCTCTTTCAAGCCCAGAAAGTGAACAGGGCATTCACATTTCTTTGCATCCATGAAAGCTAGAAAGGGAACTTTTCCCCGGCAGAAAGGATTTTGCTAGAATTTAATGATCACAGGAGGTGAAGATTAACATGCATGAGTCATAGATATTTCTGGCTCTGGATGCAAGCAGAAGTACTATACTCATATATCCAATCTCTCTGTACAGTGCAGCAGCAAAATTAAGTGCAGAGAAGACACTGAACTTCAAACATGTTGGAAAAGTTGCTTGTATTTTCTTGATTTTATCTTAAAGACTATCTGTAATTTACAGTAGAGCCCTTTTCTATTCTAGACTGAAGTAGCAGGACTGATTTCTGAGTGTGAAAAGTGACAGTTTTTTCCAGTACCACTGTTGCAGAATGGGGAATATGTTGAAATTATCTTAAATTGGGATGTTCTTTAAATACTTTAGGTTGGCTAATTAAGACTTTCCTGTATCAGCAAGAAAAGACTCCTAATCAGTGGAACAAACAGTCAGTATTCCTTAGTCAAGGACATCCAGGAGACAATCTATAAGAATGTAATAAATTAAGATGTTGTATGTCTGTGAATGTCACCGAATAAACTTGGAAAATGACTCAAGGTCCATGTATCCCTTAGAGGAACTGTCTGTATTATAATACTGAAAATCATGCCTAAAAGTCAGAATGACACATGCCTTCCCTTGGGCATGTGTAGAAGTTAGGATTACCTGGTTTAAATGGAAACTACTAACCAATCATAACAAGTGGGCTGCACTTGGGAAGTTACTAACTTTGAACTTCTGTGCATAAATAACGGTGCAAAGGGTCCTACTGATGTGCTTTTGTTTTGTGGAAAACCTCTGTGCACACAGCACAAATCTGAAAAAATAATTAATATCTTTGTCAAATGTGTAATTAGTGGCTTGTTGCAAACCAGGTACAAATCCAGTTTTGTGGACAATACCACCCTGGTTTTCTCTCTGCTCAGAAGGGCTCATACAGCAGTGGAGGATTCTGGTATGAACCAGGTGGCTCCAGCAAAATAGGGAAGCTGTTCAGGCACATCTTCTGTTGTTCATCTTTCACAATGCATATTTTTGAAAACTGTTGAGAAATTATACAGGACATGGAAATAATGAAACCATTTGCCTGGAATATTTTTATTCTTCTAGGAAAGCATGGCATCTGCAAGTGCTTCAGGCCTTTCACTACATAATGTTACTTGAAATACAGGAAAACAGCTGGAAAATATTTTTATGAAATGCTGATGTGACATTTACGGAACTTTAGCAAAACTGATTTTTGCTACAATTTTTAAGCTGTGAAATTGTTGGGGAATTTAATGCTTCTAAAGGCCGTTTACTATTCTTAAGCACCATTAGTCACAGTATTTTACCAGTAAAAGCCTTCCTTGTAGCTGATGATAATGTACTTTCTCTTCCCAACTTTAATGAGGGAAGGGTGAAGGGATCAGAGATAGGAGGTCGAGCCATTGTGTAATTCCTCTCAACAGCCTTGGCTATTGTAGCTTGCATGCACAGATGGGAAGATGAGCTATGCTTGTTTTGTCTGGAGTGGCATCAAGTGTGCCAGAATGCCGACAAATTTCAGAGGTGAGCTGGTTAAAGCTGCAATTCCTCTCCTGTGGGGATATTCTGACATTTTCACATATTTTTCCCACTTGTGAAAAGGGGAAATGATGCATTTCTCTTGTAGCTTATGAATTCACTTTTGAGTCAAGTTTCTCCTAGTCTCCAGCAGCCTGCCTGAAGAAAACTGGGAGCCCCAGAGCCCCTACCTGTCAGGTAGTTAGCTGAAAGGCTGTCTGGAGGACTGGCATGTTCTCCTTAGCACTTGAAGGACCAGTTGTTTATAGGAAATCTTGGGCAAAATCCTACCCTACACACTCAGAATTGGACAGCATGGCTGTGAGGGAGTTTTGGGAGTAGCTGGTCCCATTATCTTGAGCAGGCACAACACTAACTGAGCTGTTGATGAGATATTTGATGAGGGTGCCAAGTAGATTTTTTCCAATGAATTTAAGAACAGGTGTTCCTCAAAGAAAGCTTCAGAGAGGGATTTCTGCTTCCCTCTTCTTATGGAGACCAGACACTTCTTGCCATGATGGTAAGGAGGGCAGAGAGCTGACATTTGTAGGTCTCCTTTAAGAAGCCTTCCATTGTATTGATTCGTTGCCCAGTGAAAATGCGGAGATTTTGACATTCCTGTTGATGTTTCAGAAATGTAGTCACAGGATGTCACATGAAATGTGAGGTGATGTTCCCAACTTGCATCTTGCTTCTTTGATGCCCTTTCTGGGGCCAGACACTGATCTAGATTTGGGCATATTTTCACTCTGGTCCCTGGCATGTGAACCTCTGATAGAAACAGTCCATCCTTTTCCAGCCTCACTTTCACCAATCCTGGCCCATCTGAAAAGAACCTGAATGTTTGCAGGCAGCAGCCAGAATCACTGAGCAATGCCTTCCCTGCTGTTGCTTGTTGTACAGTCTTGTATTAAGCTGTCTGTGACATTTATTTTGTTTATGAAGCAAACACTCCTACACCCACTTCTGTTTTTGTTTGTTCATGTAAATTACGGCACTTTGCAACTTAATTGCTATGGGCTTTATGAAACTGCATTAAGGACCATGCTAATTGTGGGCTTGCTCCCTTCCTATTTCAGAACAGATTTTGAAGTTCTGTAATTGGATGTATTTAATTTTTTTGTAACTTTATATAATGAAATTGTGGATTAATATGAAACAAGCAGAAAAAATCTGGCTCTGCATCAATGCAGAGATGTTTCTAGCAAAAGGTTTTGTGTTCTGGGAGTTTAGGCTGGTTTTCAGAACAGAAATTTTGGAAAATACTTTTTATTTGGCATTGGGATTTGATAATTGGAGAGAAGGGTTCTACAGAAACACCCGAGCTAGCCTTTCCACAGGTATGAAGTGTGGAAATTACCCAACCTTCCCACCTGTCAGAATCACCTTCAGGATAGGTCAGGGGAAGCGGTTTTGCTATGAGGTACAGGAATTTGTGGGAAATATTCAATTACATGACCCATTTGGAAACATGAACATTCAGATTTTGGATCTGGCTCACTGCAGGACAACTTCATAGGTATTGCTGTAATGGGCAGCAGAGGGCTGAATCCTTAGTTAGGAAATATGCTTTCAGAAAATTATGACTCTGCATTGACTTGGGATGGAGAACATCCATCAGTCATTGTTTCCTGACTGTCTTTATGAGCCTAGATACTCACACAAAAAAGATCAACGAGTTTGGTGAAGTCAGTCTTCCCACAGCTGGCTGGCCAAAGCTCCAGGCTGTGGATTAAATATTTAGCTATCTATCAGGTTACTTCATCTATTCTGTCACTGGCTCTATGCAACTATGAAAACTGTATCATATTCAGCAGTTCAGTGAACCAGTCCTGCTTTTTGCTGATCCAGTCCTTCACAGTGCTGAACGTGAAGAGAAGCAGATGGGCCTGACAATTTGCAAAACATTCTTTTTGTCTGGTAAAATGTCTTTGTTATTTCTAACCCCATTTCATAGTTTATCTTCTTTCTATTTTATCTAATTCACTGTGGAAATGAAATGCTGTATTTTGTTTTCAGTGCCAGCTTTCAGTAGAGAGGAGGGGAGGGCAGGCAGTTGTAGGGGTGGCTGCTGTAAGAAGCTGCTGGAAGCTTCTCCCATATTTGTCAGAGCCAATGCCAGATGGCTCCAGAACAGACCCAACGCTGGCCAAGTGTGAGCCCGTCAAAGATGGCAGTAATGACTCTGTGATAACATCTTTAAGAAGGAAAAAATTGGTGAAGGCCCTGGTGAAGCTGCTGTTCCCCCACAGAACATGGAGGCACGTGGAGGGTGCAGAGATACATCCTCAGCCATGGCAAAGCCCCACACTGAAGCAGGTGGATACCTGAGAGGAGATAGCAACCCCTTGGGAAGCCCATGCTGGAGCAGGGTCCTGACAGGGACTTGTGGACCTGTGGAGACTGGAGCAGCTTTTCTGGCAGGATTTGTGGCCTTCTTTGAAGCAGTTAAAGAAGAACTGTAGCCCATGGGAAGGATTCAGGCTTGAGAATTTCATGGAGAACTGTCTCCTGTGGGAGGGACCCTGTGCTGGAGCAGGGGAAGGATTCCTCTCCCTGAGCAGTGGCAGGAACAGTGTGTGGTGAACTGACCATAACCCCCATTCCCATCTCCCTGTGCTGCTATGAGGAGAAGGTAGAGCTGGAAAGAAGGGAGGGGTTGGGGAAGGTATTGATATTAGATATTTGTTTTATTTCTCATTGTTGTACTCTGATTTTGATTGATAATAAAATCAATTAATGTCCCCAAGTCAAGTCTGTTTTACTACAACAGTATTTGGAGAGTGACCTCTCCCTGTCCTTATCTCAACTCATGAACCTTGCATCATCCTTTCTCTCCCCTGTCTACTTGCAGAGGGGAGTGATAGAGTGGGTGCCTGGCATCTGGCCAGGGTCAAACCACCACAAACACATGATCACATAAACAAGAAATTTAACCTATACAAGAAATCAAACTCACATAGTCCCCACCTGCCCCTCAGACAAAGACTGGATGGTTGACTCAGAAAACAGGATTTTTCTGTATATAAGTTAAGCTGCAGAAACGGAACATCAAAAAATTAAATAAATGCTTGTCAGCCAGGCTTTTACCTTAAAGTAAAAAATTTCCACCTTCCAAATGTTTACAGGATTATCTGTGTGATTCACATTACAGCAGCATTATCAGCTCACCATACTCCAACCCATAATATGTGTGGAATATAAGGATCTCTGGTTTATAGTGATATCTAGTTAAAGGGTATCCAGCAAAAAAGACAAATTTAGGAGGCAAAAAAGTAATAAACAGATGTATACACAAGCCTGAATAAGTTGACCAGAGCTGTTAGATCAGGTCTTTGCAGGAATGAAGCATGGCCTCAGAGATGTTTAACTTTCCAGTTAATGACAAAGGGGAAAAAGGATTGTCTTCTGGGAATAGGCAAATTTATTATGAGATATTTGAATAGGCTTGTGCAACTGCACAAACTTTCCATGTGATTTCTTAAGGGGATTTTGGAAATGTGTGGGAATCCTCCTCAACTTTTTCTCTATGCGTGTGGTCTTGTTACTCTTTCTTGGGTGCATTGCTGTCAGTGAGACAAAACCTCAATGTTCTTTGGAGTTTTTGTTCCACATTTGCAGATGTGTGAGGGGCATATGTGTGGTCATATGTCCATGTGCTGTGTTCTAATCAGTTTCAGGTTCATGTTATGTCTCTCTTGATAATTGTGGTCTCCTTACAGTACTGCATAGGATGTTTTCTTCATACACAATTCCTAACTTTTGTAATTGTTTGTAGCTAGGCCAATGCCACTGCAGAACTGTGAAGAACAAATTGGGCTGGAAAAGGGAAAGTAGACATCTACACTGACCAACTTTATTTTTCCATGTTAATCAAGTATTGATACAGTTGTTGACATGCTCTCGTTAATAAAAGGAGTGATTTTATATTTATGAAATCAACAGCAAGAACAAATGTTATGTAAGACCCTCTGGAAAAGCTGTGCATTTGTAAAGAAGAAGGAAGGATTTGTTTTCACTTTACTGCCTGGTTGACTGACATATCCAAATCATCTTGTTATTAGCAGGCACTGCCTAATTTGTTGAACTGCCAGTCTGAAGACCTGAGGAGAAGCAGTTTATAAATAAAACAGTGAAAAAACACACCAGAAAATTAGACAGGACCTTAAATTTCTTGGCTTAAGTAAGATGAAGTATAGGTTGGATTTGGAGGAATTTGCACATGTATCTGTTGTTGAAATAGAGATTTGATCCAATTGCAGTATGACCTGTGGAAACCTCTGCACCAAATGACAGATCTACAGACATAGCTCTTGGTTGCAGCTATTTGGCATTCAGAGCCTGGAACCTGTTCTCAGATAATGTATTATTTTTGGCATTTTACCAGTTCTTTGACTTTATATTGCACCAGTTAGGCAACCTGAAAAGTTACACAATATAATCAAGCACTAAGATGTAACACTTGAGTGATAATTTTAATATGAAGAACCCACCCTAATTTCTCACAGCTTTATTTGATTTGAATTCCTTTGAATAATGAAGAGATGAAACACAGGTCTCCAGGCTAGTGCTTTGATTTGAGAAGCCAGTCTGATAAGTGACAGTGCAGATTTAATTCTCCCAATAATTTATTTTCAAATGCCTTTAAACAATGTTTTGTTCTAGTGTTTTGGAGGATTCTCTGTTTTGTTCACTGAGTCTGATTCTTAGTAAGAAAACCATTGTCTTATAGGTCTCTGGAAAGGGATCCAGAGAACTTGAAATTTCACTAATATACTAGAAAAAAAAATTAAGTAGGGAATTAACCTCCTTTCACATTCCCACTCTTAGCTGTGTGGCTGCCATAAAGTTCTTGTTTTGCTTATTCTTGTCTCGAAGTTCACATACAGGGGACGAGTAGTGCTCATCAGCAGCAGCTTCCCTCTGAAAGGCTTGGAGCTGCCAACAGATATTTTTGAACTCAGTAAGGCTTCTGGAGGACCTAAAGACCAGGGGTTTTTCTAAGGTAGATAAATGTATCCCGGTAAGGAACTACAAACAGGCTTCAGAGGGGCAGGCATTTGTAAAATATGACACCCTGGGGGTTACCATTCACAGTCTAAGGAAGGTGATACCTGTCAGAAAAATTAGTGTTCCCAAGATTTGCATGAATTTCATTTCTAAGAGGCCAGAAAATATAACAGTGCTAAGAGATGATGCTTGAGCTGATGCTGGAGAATGGATCTTCTTTGCTACTTTCTGAACACGAACACTCAAACCAGCATTGTTTGGTTGCATGCCTTTGCCTACTGAATCATTCTTATTTCCCCTCTGAGTATTTGTCATTTACATTTGCAGCTGCAGTTCTGTAACTTGGGCAGGTTGGGAGTAATTTCAGTATAGCCAGGGCAGTTTAGGTGACCTTAGTAAGATGTTTCTCTGTCCAAAACAGTTATCCCATATCAGGTATAGCAGCCTGTGGGAGAAACCTCTCCTAAAACACAGGACATTTCTTGTGCATGGTTGGAAACTCTTACGCTTGTCTCATTTAAATTACTGTAGTGCAGACAATCTGATTATCCAAGGATGAGGCCTGAACAGAATTTTATTAGCTTTACTTGCCTCTATTAATTTTGATATTTGCATCCAACCCACTTCCAGACCCCACTCTTCCAGCACTACAAATTTTACTTCTTCAGAAACAAATGAAATGGTAAAAAAAGGTAGACTTAAGGAAGTTATTGGAGGGAGAGATAAGAATCAGATTACACTCCCTTTGTTTAATTCAGTGTTCTGCAAAATCTATTTATTTTTATTTAAATGCAGATTCCATTTTGAGCAGTTCTGCTATGGCAAGTATTTAGTCATATTTCCCCTTTGCTGTCTTCAGGTTGACCATGCAGTGAAACAAAAAGCACACATCAAACTCTAAGGAGGACATTGTAAATCAGAAATCCACTATGACAGAAAATACAACAAGACTAATAACTCCTTGTGCTGATTGTTTCCTTTCCTGAAATAAATGGCAAACTTTTTCAGGGAGCTGTATGTAGGTTTTATAATGATGTGAATATTATGCTGAACTGGAAGTGAGACTGTGAAGTGGTCCTGACTGCAAACAAATATGCAAAGGTAAAGACTCTGGAGGACCCATGAATTAAAGAATAGAGTGGAAAACGTGAGCACAGGTGAAAATTCCTCAATACTTTCAAGACACTGATGGGAAAACAAGCAAAACTTCAGAGTGCAGAGCAACTCCGTACACTGTGAATCAAAAGGAAGGTGATCTGCATTAAGCTACTTCATGCATGTAGCTGGACTCTGCATCCACTTTGCCCCTGCATAATTAACACTTTGGATGAAAGGGGAGAGAGGGGCTGGGAATCAGTTCTCATGTGACCTCTTCTGAATTAATGCTGACTTGAGCAAGCCCTTTCTCTTAATGTACCCATTCCTTATCTTACATTTGGAGAAAGTGGGGAATTTAACAGTAGACAACTTGGGATGTGTGTGGAGGGTTCAGTCTCCTCAGGAAGATGACAGGCAAGAAGAGCTACTGAATAAGTCATTCAATAGACTGCTAATAGCAGGTGATGATTTTATACCTAGAACATAAGGAATTTCAAAGCCTTGAACATTACTGGGCCCTGTTTTGAGTAGGAAAGAGAAGACACAGTATTGAACAGAGGAGATAAGCAAGAGCTGGGGAAGAGATAAATTTCACCCTTTTATCTGAAATTAGTTTTGAGTCAGAAGAAAGCTCAGGGCAGAACTGAGTTGTGTTGGATTTGCATGGCAAGATTTTGGCAGTGGAGAGACTTACAGAGGAAGCTTCTGTGAGCAACTGCTACAAGTTTCCTCCATGTCCAACAGAGCTAATGCCAGATGGCTCCAGGATGGGCCTGCCACTGGCCAGGGCTGAGCCAATCACAGATGGTAGTAATGACTCTGGTATCATATTTTAGAAGAAAGAAAATTATTGTGCAGATGTAACTGTGCTCAGAGAAGTGAGGAGTGCAAAGTGAAAGGAAGAGCTCTGCAGACATCAAGGTCAGTGAAGAATGAGGGGGAGGAGATACTCCAAGTGCCTGAGAAGACATTCTCCTTCAGCTCATTTTGAAGACTGTGGTGAAGCAGCTCTGCCCCTACTTCCCATGGAGATCCATGGGGACGAAGAGATCCACCTGTGGCCCATGGAGGAGCCCCACACTGGAGCAGGTGGATGCCTAAAAGGAGGCTGCGACCCTATGGGAAGCTCACCCTGGAGCTGGCTCCGGAGCTGGCTCCTTTNAAGAAAGCTCAGGGCAGAACTGAGTTGTGTTGGATTTGCATGGCAAGATTTTGGCAGTGGAGAGACTTACAGAGGAAGCTTCTGTGAGCAACTGCTACAAGTTTCCTCCATGTCCAACAGAGCTAATGCCAGATGGCTCCAGGATGGGCCTGCCACTGGCCAGGGCTGAGCCAATCACAGATGGTAGTAATGACTCTGGTATCATATTTTAGAAGAAAGAAAATTATTGTGCAGATGTAACTGTGCTCAGAGAAGTGAGGAGTGCAAAGTGAAAGGAAGAGCTCTGCAGACATCAAGGTCAGTGAAGAATGAGGGGGAGGAGATACTCCAAGTGCCTGAGAAGACATTCTCCTTCAGCTCATTTTGAAGACTGTGGTGAAGCAGCTCTGCCCCTACTTCCCATGGAGATCCATGGGGACGAAGAGATCCACCTGTGGCCCATGGAGGAGCCCCACACTGGAGCAGGTGGATGCCTAAAAGGAGGCTGCGACCCTATGGGAAGCTCACCCTGGAGCTGGCTCCGGAGCTGGCTCCTTTCAGGGACCTGCAGACCCATGGAGAGAGGTGCCCATGGTGAAGCAGGTTTTCTGGTAGGACTCATGTCCCTGTTGGGGGACTGTCCTGGTTTTAGCCAGGCCTGAGTTAATTTTTTTTTTGCAGTAAGTGTGAGGGGGCAGAGCCTGAAGCCATGTGGGCATGTCTAGATTGTTATTCTATGCTACTTCAAGTCACAGCCTGAGATGGAGTTAAGGGAATGAGGGTGTGGCTTGCGGTCAAAAACCCCAAAAAGTGTGGGTAGAGAACCTGGCTGCCATTGTCTTTGATTGTCCCATGCTTGGTTAGCATTTTTTCATGTGTATCACCCTCTATCTGTACAATATTAATAACAGAAGTTATTAGTATTGTTGCTGTTCCTATTTTTTTTTTCTTACCTCATTGCTGTTTCCGGTGAATTGTTCTTATCTCAGCCAGTGATATTTTCCTTTTTTGCTTCTAATTCTCCTCTCCAGCCACCCACAGTGGGGGCAGAAGAGAGGGTAGGAGGAGAGAATGAGCAGCTGTGTGGTTTGGAAAGTCTCAGTGGGAGAACTAAATTGGAGAGTACCACTCCTAAACCATGATAAGGAGCCACACTGGAGCAGGTTGCGCCTGAAGAACTTCACCCTGTGGAAAGGAACTTAAGCTGAAGTAGTTATTGAAGAACTTTTTCTCAAGGTGGTATGGACTCACCTTGGAGAAGTTCATGGAGAATGGTCTCCCATGGGAGGGACCCCAGCTGGAGTAGGGGAATGGCTCCTCTCCCTGAGCAGCAGCAGAAATGTGTGATGATGTGACCACAACCCCCATTCCCTGTCTCCCTGTGCCACTGGGAGAGGAGACAGGCCACAGAAAAAAGTGAGGAGTGGGGCAGAGATATTTTTAAAGATTTGTTTTACTCATTATCCTACCCTGATTTCATTGGTAAAAAATTCAACTAATACCTCCAAGTTCAGTCTGTTCTGCTGATCTGAAAGATCACTACTGATCGTTATCAGTAGTGATCTTTTCCTGTCCTTATCTAAACTCATGAATCTTTTCTTTTACTTTCTCTCCCCAGATCACTTGTGGAGAGGAGTGACAGAGAGGCTTTGGTGATTGACACCTGGCACCCAATCTAGGTTAACCACCGCATGAGTAATGGAAAACCTGCTTTCAAATTTAGCTTTTTTGCTCTCAGAAACAAACAAACAAACAAACAAACAAACCCCAAAAAAGCCCCAAAAACCAAAACCACCACCAAAACCAAAAACTGGCTCACTCCTTCCAAGCAGTGAATTTGATTCTCCAGGAAGACCTCTGCAAGTGGACTCTCTACTGATAGAAAGAAGGAAGCAGAGAGAATCTAGCGCAAGTTTTTGCAGAGAGCATTGCCTTAGTTGTGTGGTACTTGCACAACCTCTTTCTGTCCTGGATCAACAGCATTTTTCAATCATGCCCATTTTGCAGAGCTCTACACTGGGTGGTTATAACAGGTACTTTTGGAGAACTAACGGTTTTCTGGGCTGGCTTTTGAAAATTATGTCCACCAACACTCATGCATTCTACTCCTGCCTTTCCAGTCTGGTATGAGTGCCCCCCTTCTACCTTCTCAGCCACAGACTTGCACATTTCTGCTTTGCACACCACTAGCAGATAATGCTCCCACTTTTCCAACTGTGCCCAATTCTTCCTCAGCATTGGGCCCCATTTATGCTCTCAAGCACGGAGCTGTGTGGCTGGAGGGAGGTTGGCCTCTGACTGCTCTGACATTTCATTGCTCTTGAAGCAGAAGGGGAAGGCGGGAGTGAAACAATTGTAGTTGTTCCAAGTATCACCCTTGTGTAAGGAAGCTACAAGATTTTTGTAGGGACTGAGATTTTTGCTGCAGCTGCAGATCAGTACAAGTTAAAAACATGGATGTGTGAATTACTGACCTCCTGTGTGAGAGAGTCATCTTGTTCTAATAGTAAGGTTTCATGCCAGTGAGCATAGCTGCAGGAAATAAAATATAATAACAAAAATATCATATCAAAATACTTATCATCAAAAAAAAATCAAAATATCAAAACAAAAGTACCATGGTAAACTTAGTCTGTAGAAAACACAAGACTCTGATATAATGAGCAGATAAAATAAATAAGAAAAATCTGTCTGTTGCACTGCAAAGGTTTGTGAGGACAAACATTTGAGTTCCAGAAAGTTGATGTTTGAACTTGCTTTGACTTTTAGAGAATCATTCTGTAAATTGCACACAACAAACTGAACCCTGGAGGGGCTGCACTCAGAGGGAGGTGCTGGCCGCAGCTCACTGTGATCCAGGTCAAAGGGTCTCACCTAGGATCATTCTTTCTGGGGTAGCAACAGAGTGGGCTTTAGTCATAGTAGTTTTCCTTCCTGTCTGAAATTCAGATTGGTAGCTTTCTTTGAAAGTTTGATGATGAAATTATTATTCTACTTTGGTTGTTATTAAGCAAAAGGAATAAATTTCCAATGGAGTTTGTTAAAAATAGGTGCTCAGTAGATAGCATCAGTTCCTGGGAGCAGACTGGGTTTCTGATAAGCTCAAGAGGAGCTGAGCCCAGGTGCTGTTCACCCAGGCTGAGGCTAACCAGAATTTCTGAGATCATCACGTGACTCAAGGTTTGAGATGAGGGGAGAGGATGCGTCACCACACCTATAAAACTAAGTCCTTGAGGCTGGGTAGAGGCAGGGTCTGGCTCTTCTGTTTCACTTGACCAATACACATATCACCTTCTCATAGCCTGAGTACAAATGCACAAAGTTACTTTCCCACTGTGTCTGCTTCTCTGTCTGCATTCATGTGGACTGTGCTTTTTGGCCTTTGCTCTGCTGGGTGGGAAGGCAGGGGATTGCTCCTGTAGCTGATTGACAAGCCTGAATGGTCATGAACTGTAAGTGAGCTAAAATGTTTGCTTACAACAGATCTGCGGACCTATGCCTAGGAAGAGGGATATACTCTATTTCTTGGCATGGTGAATGGGAGTTTCTGTAAATGGTGTTTTAGCAGATGTCCTGTGTTATGGCACTTGCTATTTAGAGTTATTTCAGTGCTGATTCAGTATTATCAGGGTCCAAGTCTAGATGCTGAAAATTACATTAAAATGCCAAATGTGTCTCTGACTACCACAAGAACCTCTCTGACCCACTGTTTTGTAACATAATTATTGTACTCTTTGTGACAGCAACTGAGTCATGTACTTCCCAAGAGGAACTTTGATAATTTTTCTATTGTTAATACATCTAGTCTCAGTATAGGCAATTGCCACAAGTTCAAGTGTCTTGCTTCATGTAGTATGTGCATGCTGTTGAGTAGCATGTTTCTGCTGTGGGTTGTGCAGCTTAAGAGTGAACCTTATGCCTAGGCAGGAGTGACATATGGGAGGTAGCATTGAGATGAGGGAAGTGCCAAGAGAAGGACTAGAAACCTGCAGACTTGCAGAAGAAATAAGCAGGAGGAGGAGTGCAGAGCAGCAAAGGAAGTTGGAGTAGCTGGGAGATTTGGTATAAAAGAGTTCCCTATACTAGAAAGGAGAGAAGTTGATGGAGACTTCCTGAAAAACTACTTGGAGACAAAGCCTACCTGGTGGGACTCAAACTCTGTAAGGATACTGGAGATAAAGTTATGGAGAAGTCTGATATCTATAAAATGTGCATGAATAATTCAGGGATGGTCCTGTGGAACGCAATAAAACTGTCTCTAGGACTTGAGAACAGATCTGAGTGCCAAAGGAGGAGGAGAAAAATGGTTCTTATGTTTTTCTTATGTTCAAGTCAGTGGAAGAAGAAATGAAGGCAGACTGAGAGAACAGGGGTCCTATATCAAGAAAGGTCTCACTGAGAGGAAGAGCTGTACAGAGCATGCGGATGATGTTGCTTCCCATGCGCTGCTCTTGGGAAGCACCAGCTGAAGATCAAAGAGACCTGCAGAGGTTGCAGTATGACAGGGACTGATGAGGAATCCTTGTGTGGAATAACAGGTCTGGACATCTTGAAGGCAAACCTCTTTGAAGAGGACTAACACAGTCCTAGCTGTCTAAGAGTACTTGCAACAATCTTGAAAAACAAAGGGAAGGTTTCACCAAACATTGTGTCTTCTGACAAAGTTTGCCATTAGCCCTATAAGTTGGGCTGGCTTCAGGAGTTCATGAAGTACAAGAAAAGGATATTGTGTCCATAATGCCTCTGCCATGTTTTGATGAAGCATGAGATTCTTGAGGGATGTAATTTTGGATGATGTGATGATGGATCTGCTGTGCAGCAATTCCCCAGATAATTCCAGGAGAGCAGGCCAGGGGCCTGTGGGACTTCAAGAGGTAATGAAGGGTCACTGTCACCTGACTCCTTTAATTTTGCTTATGCTTTGGAGAAAGGTCCTGGTAACTGTTGACAATACAAGAAAATGTTGCTTGAGCTGGTTCCTTGCCAGGCCAATCAGCTGACATGGATGTGTGAGCTGCAGCAGTGCAGGACATACAGCTCCCAGTGCCAGGGCACAGTGTCAGATGAGGAATCACACTAGGGCAGCATATCTGTCAAACCAAAATGCTGAGGGTGAGTCCAGGTAAGATGGAAATACAATGTTGGGTGGAAGGACAAAAGGTCACCTGTTTTCATTTTCAGATTTTTTGTGAAAGAAGGGCCTTATGATACATCTGAGTTTTTACTTAGTAAGCTGTGTTTAGTAGGTCATGAAAGCTACCACAGAGATGACAAGGGAGTCCGAGTGCTTATAATAACACAAAATTCAAAGTTTAAATGTATTTTTCTTCCTATTTTTGTCTCCTTGTCAGTTTAAAGAATAATTCTCTAAGCTCTGGATTGTTCTTCCTCTAAAGAGAAACATGATCTGAATTTTGGCCATTGCAAGAAAGTTAGCTACAGGTTTAGAAGCAAAATAAAAAAATAAAACCAAATAACTCCAACACTACATATACATAAAATCTGTCATGGTTTAACCCTAGGTGGCAAATAAACACCACACAGCCATTGGCTTACTCTCCCCGCAGTGGGATGGGGAAGAAAATTGAAAGAGTGAAAGTAAGAAAACTCCTGGCTTGAGATAAGAAGAGCTTATTAAGGAAAGCAAAAGCCACACACACAAAAAAAGCAAAAGAAGGAATTCATTCACCACTTCCCACTGTCAGGCAGATGTTCAGCCATCTCCAGGAAAGCAGGGCTCTGTCATGTGTAATGGTTATTTGGGAAGAAAAACGCCAATACTTTGAATTTCCCCTCTTCTCCCAGCCTCATATACTGAGCACGATGTTCTATGGTATGGAATGCCACCTTGGTAAGCCCAGATCAGACAACCTGGCTGTCTTCCCTCCCAGCCTCTTGTGCACCTGCTCACTGGGAGAGCACAGGAAACTGAAATGCCCTTGACCTCAGAGTAAGCCCAACTTACTAACTGCTCAAACATCAGTGTGTTACCAACATTATTCTCATAGAAAATCCAAAATACAGCACTGTACCAGCTACTAAGATAAACAACCCTATTTTAGCTGAAACAATGTCTGAATGTTTCTCAAGGTGCAAATTAAATATTGTAATGTTATTCAAACCCCATCAAAGCTCATTTTGTAGGGATGACTAGATATTACTTGTTAATTATGTGCCCCCAAGAAAATATTCTTTGTCCACAGAAGAACTGGATCTTTTTCTGAGATGCAGGAATGTGGCAATTTTCAAGTGAACCATGCATTTCTTTTTCCTCTTTTTCATACCACTTCTGATATCCCAGAGATGGTGTTAACACTTCCCAGTTCAATGTTTCTGTGAATTTAAATAGCACGCGGCTGACCCTTATCTTCTAGCTCATTAATAAAATGCTGGAAGATACCTGACCTACAATCTAGTTCTTTTGAGAAATATTGCTGCTTGACTTAATTCACTGCTGTTCAACACTGCCCTTTGTATGCTAAATCCCTTTGTGCTGCAGAAATTTATGCAACAGCATTGACAGCTAGGATGACCTGAGTGAACACTCTTGGGTAGGGCTTTTGTTTTGTTTTCAAAACCAGGAAGACGCTTCATCACTGAAGTCTGCCTAGAGAGATAATACATGAGAACTGATGCAGTATCTATACAGTTATTACTTGGTTAGCTATTTATATTGAGCTATAGAGGTCTTACACAGCAAGTTATAACTATTCACTGACTGTTAGTGAAAGAATGATTAGGATTATTTTTTCTTTAAAATTTATGAATGTTTGGAAGTCATTAGGAAAAAAATCTGTCTGACTTCTGTGAGCTTGGGGTTGGATTCTCTGTGGTTCAGGCCTCTCACTCTGTGTTTGCACTATTAGTGGTTGTGGTGGTCTGTGATTGTTTCCCAGTGAGGCCCTAAATCCCATGTAAGTAATCAACACAAGCCCATAAGTGTTCATGTATCTTTTGCCAGCTTAGTACAGAACCTCCTTTACCCATCTGGATGGTGGAAAAAGTGTTGGATCTTCATTACTCCCTTGCATCCCCAGGGAGCTTCAGAGAAGTAGATCCATATTTCTTCTCTGAGTGCCCTTTAGGTGTGGTTGTTGGCTAGCTTTTCCTGCCAGGACACCAAGAGAATCTGTTATCCAAAGTTCTGGGGGGAGTTTTGTCATCCATTTGTTTACAGATGCCAGTCTGTTTTTGACTTGAAAGCCCCAACTCAGAGTGGAGCTATAGAAATACTGCTGGTGGATTTTGGCTTGAGGTAGGTGTAGATGCACTGTGCAACATGCCAGCAGTCAGCAGCCACACTGGAATCTTTACCAGTGCAGAGAAGAAAACATGTCAACCCGTGAGTCTGAATTTAGATATTCAAGGCAGGAAATAATGAATACTTGCTTCTAATTTGAAGACCAATTTAGAGGAGCACAGATGTAGGAAATTAATCAGAAACCCAGGCATGAACACTGTTTAATATTCACTCCATTGTCCTCAGGACCTAACTACATGCTCTCTGAAACTGGAGTCTGAAGAGCTTTTGTGGGAGCTGTTTGTGGAGAAGGGTAGCATGCCTGGACAGAACAGGGCTTCAAAGTAGAATGGCACTTGATGAATCAAGCTCCCCTCTATTCTCTTGGAGCTTGTGTAGTTGTGGCTTGCTAAATGAAGCCATTATATAATGGATTTGGTCTCTAGCCCCCTGGAAGGGGATGAAACTGTCTGGTGCCAGGTGACCAGTAACATTTCTAGCTGAGTGACCCTGTGGTTCTGTCCTAGCCCTGAACCATAACCTCTCAGCTGGCCTGCTGCTCCAGCAGCTCTGTAGCACATGGTGGTCCCTGCTCATTTCATTTCAGCTCTTCAGATAAGGGATTCTTGTCATTGCCTTGCCCAGCAGTTGAGCACTGAGGACATTTGCTGCCTTTGTGTTGTTTTTCCTAAGGTTTCTTGGATGTGATACAAGGACTGGGAAGGGGAGCAGAAGCCAGCCTTGTCCTTCCATTGGCCAGCATGGGGTGAAGTGGTGTGTAGATACCTGGGCTCTTCATTATCTGTTTGTCTTCAGCCGATAGCTGGGGCTATGAGAGAGGACTGGACGAAAGTGTAGGGGATGACACAACTTTCTCTGTTGAGCAGATCTTTCTCATGAGTCTGTAGTATAGCCATCTCTCACATATTGCATCCTGGGAGTAAGGGAAGAAGTGGAGATGTTGACTGAATTAGTAGGATGCTTGTTAGTTTGTGCTAGAGAATCTCTTGCTGCTACTTTTTTCCACTTTCACTTGTGTCAGCTGAAATACACCATCCTGGTCTTGTTTATTTCACAATGCACAGGGACTTAGAAACCCTGCTTCCCATTTAGACATTATAAAGCTTTCATTATCATGGATCATCAAGTGTCCCAAATGTACAGGACATTAGCCAGAGTCTCCTCCATACCTAACTATTTTCCATACTACTCTGGCTTTCTTATACTTTTTTTTACATGTTGAGCCAAGAACTTGTCACCAAAGGGCTTATATTTATTTCTGTTGGAACTAGAGTTTCAAAGGCTTTTTTTTTTTGTTGTAATCTCAAAAAGGCAATTGTGCTTGCCTGCTGCTGCACCTGCATTATTACTATTAATAATAAATATGTGCCATTTAAACAGGGGCTTTTTTATATGCTAAGTGCTTCATAAACAATTTCAAAAACCAGTGTTAAAAGTGTATAAATGTTATATGGCTGGGCACTTGAAAGCTGGGAAATGCTAATGTGAACCTGGCTACCATGGTTATGTGATTTGTGCATAATTATTATTTATTAATTCTTGGCTTATTCAAGTCCCCAAAAGTTCCTGTTATAGGAAGAGGATTCCAATGAGCTGGAAGTACACAGAGAGTAGAACCAGGGACGTGTAGCCTAGGGAGGGTACAGGGATACAGTTTAGATGTGTAGGGATGGGATCAGCAAAGCTAAGACACAAATGGAACAGAAGTTGGCAAGATGTGTAAAGAATAACAAAATAAACTATATCTGTAAATGAGTCAGAAAAGAAAGTCCAGGGAGAGTGTACTCACTGATAAATGAGAAGGGAGAAGAGGTGACAAAGGATCTGGAGAAGGCAGAGGCATTCAAATGAGTTCTTTGCCTCAGTCTTCACTGGCAGTCAGGCTTCCCACTTCCCTCAAGTCCCTGAGACTCCAAGTGAGGGTTGGGGAAATTAAGTCCCTCCCAAGTGAGGGCTGGGGAAATTAAGTCCCTCCCAGTGTAAGCAAAGAGCAGGTTCAAGACCTGCTGACAAAACTGAATAGACACAAATCTATGGGGTCTGACAACAAACATCCCAGGGTCCTGAGGGTTGATATTGCTACCAAAACATTCTACACTGCATTTGAAAAGTCACAGTGTTCAGGTGAAGTCCCTGGTGACTGGAAAAAGGGAGATGTCACTATTATTTTAGAAAGGGGAGAAAGGAAGATCCAGGGAACTACAGACCAGTAAGCCTCGGTGCCTGGGAAATTGATGGAGCAGATCCTCCTGGAAGTAATGTCAATGCACATGCAAGTCTAGGGGGTGATCTGAGACACCCAGCATAGCTTTCTTTAATAAGGGCAAATTGTGCCTGACCAATCTGGAGACCTCCGGTGATGGAGTGATGGCAGTGGTCAAAAGGGAAAGAGAGATGGATGTCACCTACCTGAACTTTTGTAAGGACTTTGATACAGTTGCACATCACATCCTGATGTCCAAACTGGAGAGACAGGGATTTGATAGATGGACTATTCAGTGGATAAGGAATTGTATGGATGGACACAACCAGAGAGCTGTGGCTCTGTATCCAACCAAGTAGAAGCTGCTGACAAGTGATGTCTGGACTCTCTGCTGGGACTGGTGCTCTTCAATATCCTCATCAAGGTCACAGACAGTGGGATTGAGTGCATCCTCAGCAGGTTTGGAGATGACACAAAGCTGAACAGGGCAGCTGACACAACAGAAGGATGGGATGCCTTCCAGAGGGACCTGTATGAACTTGAGAACTGGGCCTATGAAGTTCAACAACTCATAGTGCCAGGTGCTACACCTTGTTTGGGGCAATCCCAGATGTGAACACAGACTGGGAGAGGGACTCAGTGAGAGGAGCCCAGCGGAGAAGGTCTTGGGGGTTCTTGTGGGTGAGAGGTTGGACATGACCCAGCCCACAAGCTCAACCTTATCCTGGGCTGCACCCAGCAATTTGGCAAGCAGGAAGAGGGAGGGTATTCTGCCCCACTTTATTCTGGTATCACAAGACCCCACCTGGGACTGTATCCAGCTCTGGGCTTGTCAGCACAGGAAAAGTGTGGTCCTCTTGGAGCAGGTCCAGAGGAGGTCCCTGAAGATGATTAGAGGGATGGAACATCTCTTCTGTTAGAAAAAAGGTGCCTTCCTCTCCCTCCTGCTGTTGTCCCGGCTAGGTGGTGTGTGCTGCTCCAGTCTGCTTCCGCTGCGTGCGTGTATGTGTGCAGGAGAGAGAAGATAGGATTTTCTAACNCATTGTGGCCTTCCAATATTTAAATGGGGAAAAAAAAAAAAAGGAATTTTTCATAAGTTAGCGACAGGACTAGGGGAAACGGCTTTAACTGGAAGAGGACAGGTTTACATTAGATATTAGGGGGAAATTCTGTGCTGAGAGGGTGGTGAGATACAGCAACNTGAGAGGTTGGACATGACCCAGCCCACAAGCTCAACCTTATCCTGGGCTGCACCCAGCAATTTGGCAAGCAGGAAGAGGGAGGGTATTCTGCCCCACTTTATTCTGGTATCACAAGACCCCACCTGGGACTGTATCCAGCTCTGGGCTTGTCAGCACAGGAAAAGTGTGGTNGGCTTTAACTGGAAGAGGACAGGTTTACATTAGATATTAGGGGGAAATTCTGTGCTGAGAGGGTGGTGAGATACAGCAACTGCCTAGAGAAACTGTGGATGCCCCATCCCTCACAATACTCAAGACCAGGCTGGATGGAGCCCTGGCCAGCTTGAGCTGGTAGATAACAACCCTGCCCATGAAAGGGGGTGGGAAATTATCTTTCAAGTCCCTGACAATCCAAACCATTGTGCAATTCTATTGATTCTGTAATTCCATGACTAACAGCTGGTTCCTCTATGGAAAAGGAGCAGGGATTTCAGGATAAGAAACAACAGACCCAGGAAGCAGAGGAGTACACCAGGAAAAGAAATGAAGTCTGTAGGTGAAGATGAAGGCCCTACAAGATGCCTACTTTTCCTGTATCTGATCATGTCACTTGTTTCAAAAGCAAGATAGGTGCTTTCTGCAACCTTTGGTCCCCATGATACAGGGCAATTTCATTCTTCTGAAAATATTTTACCCAGTTGATGATGACACATTTTATTTGAGTAGTGTTCCTTTGACCTCAACTGGAAAGTGAAGTCTTCTGATTAGCTCACTGAACCAGGGAAACTGCTGAGTGTCCAAGTTACAGATTTTGTTTTTAAGAGTCTGATCTTTTGGCAAAGAAAAAAGACAACCAGGTTTTTATCTTTCTTTTTTTTTTTTTCTTCCTCTTTTTTTTCCTTACCCTAAATAATGATTTCTGACTAGAGAGCAGCTATCCTGGACTAGTAACTTGGGAAAGAGAGGAATTATTTTGGCTGCCTGGCTTCACCACCTTTCCCTCCACCTCCATTTTTCTCTCTATTCTCAGTTGTGCCTAAGCTGCAGTTGATGCACCCTGCTGTAAATAATATTGATTTGGGCTTAGGTTTGCAGTGCTTAGAAACCTCTTGGAGAAAAGCTTCTGTGCACCTGCCACAGTGAACAGATATAGAGGGCTTGCTTCAGCTAGCAAAACACAGCTTAATATCTGTCCTCTGCTTGGCAGAGGCTGTGCAGCCAACACAGATTGTGTGTAGCTAGGTTTGTAGTTTAATTATTTTTGATGCTGTGCATGAGGACAGCAATCTTATGCAAAGCCTGAGACAATCAGCACAGGCGCTGGTTGTGCCCTCCCTCAGCACAAGGGTTCTGCAAAATTGATGACCTCATGATAGGTCACAGAGGCTGTATTTTTGATGGTCCTCAGGCTTTCCTCTGTCCTTCATGTGTTTGTCTTGTCATCAAGGAACACACAGTCTTCAGCAGAGAAGATATCCAGGCCACATCACCCAATCTTCTTTTCCATTGTCTTTCAGCAAAGGGAGTTCCCAAATTTAGTATCAAACAAAAGGCTTGCTAGCAGAGGGGGTTAATGCACAACAGCTCTTAACGTTCAGTAGCAACAAAGAATGTTGTTTTGTGGCAACCTTTCACTGCTTCAGATGCTATTTTTAATGTGCTTCTTTTTAACTTTATATTAATATTTAATTATAATTAAATACATTGCATGGTACATTAGAAATAATTTAGCACATCATTTATATATACATGAATATTTTAAACCAGGCTTTCTAGAGGAGAAAGGTGATGAAATAACATATGGAGATGTGCAGAAAAACTATTCTAATTTTTCTGTTCTCTTCGAAAATTTTGTACTTGTCAAATCCAGCAAACTGGATAAAAGGATAGAGGTTTCAAAGAAGAATTGCTTAAACTTTTAATACAATGTTTCTCTCAGTTAGATGAAAGTAAGACACTCAAATATGAGTACTGTGAGCGGAAAAAAAAATATTTTACACTCTGCCCTTGACTGGACACCAGGAATCAATTATCATCCCCTCACCATCTTTTCCCAGATACAGAACAAACTTGTTTATATTGGAAACCTTGTGCCACACAACAGCACTGGTTTGGTGTACATAAGTTCCCTGAAATTGATTCAGGTCTTACATACTCTTCAGGCTCAATTCTTTTGGTGCTATTTGCCCTTATAATTATTTTGCCAGTTGTCTCCTGGGCTTCTCTCCTGAAAGTTCTTTGGGTCATTCTTGTTGTCTCTGCCTCAAGTGAAAATTATGTGCTCAATGCTTTGTTGAAATCCAGACAAAGGAACATTAGTGCATTTTCTTTGTGTAAGAAGTAAGTGATTAGGGAAAGATACCAATTCAGCCAGCCTTGAGGTATGTATGACAAAACCACAAATTTTGCATGGTTCCTTCTTTCCTTTTAAAAGTGCTCCTCTATTCACTGTGCTCCACTATTGGCTTGACTATAGGCCAGGTGACAACCTGGGTGTTTTCTTTTCATTCATGCAGTGTTGCTATACTGCAGTCTCTTGGTAGAGCTCGTGATTTGATAGGTTTATAAAAAAGGTTTCAGAAGTCTGGAAAGGAGGCAGGAGGGTTCTCATCAAGATGTCTTTACGCTATGTGCCGAAAGTCTCTACTTTGGAGATGTTTCTTTCTCAGAGAAGTTTTGGTAGAAATGACAGTCAGTCAGCCTCTATTTACAGTGATCTATTTCTGCAGCATGGTTTTCTTGTCTGACCTCATCTGAGAGTTGTCGATATGTTTATCTGCACCTGAAGCTCTCCCCTACACTGTGCAAATTTGTTTAATTTCCCTTCATTATCATTACCCCCTTCTAACAGAGCTCATTAGTGTTATATTTCTGCATCATCCCTTTTCAGCTGTTTTCATCCACACAATTATTGAAAAATACAGACTATTTTGAGAACAACCTAAATCTTCTCCTCTTCTGTTCTCAACCCTAAAAGCGGCCATACCATTGCTCCTAGATGCAAGACTATGGATCAGTCAGTACTGCTATATGTAGATAGTGTCTTGTCAGAAATAGAGCACTTAATTCTCAGAACTGATGTTCCCATTAAAATCAGATGCCTTCCATTGCTACAGTGGGTATTGCAAACTTGTTTGGCTGGATGTACAATATCTCCATTCAGATTTCCAGTGGGCATGTAAGCAAGGAATTTTTACTGTTCTTAGATGGATATCTGAAAACTGGCCATATGATTGGGGCTCTAAAAATACTAAGTTCTCTCCACAAGTGGAATGATGAATGACTGTGTCTGAATTAGAATACAGGTTAGGTTAGATGAGGCCAATTACATTTAAAACTATGTGAGTCAAATCAGTTTTTGCATCTGTTCGGCGCTTCACCTGTGTATGGAACCCTAGGATGCTGGCTGTAGTAATGCAGCTTTAAACCAAACGGGTATTTTCCACACAAGGAAAAAGGATTTCAGCTTTACCATAAGACTTAAAAGGAAAAGCCCTAGAACCTTCTTTCCTCAGCTTGCAGCCATTGGCTTAATGAACCAAGACAGAAACACAAAGAGGTCTCTTTACCTGTCTTTCAGAAATGTAGCCATTCTCTATCGGGCAGTTTACCAAAAATCCCACCTAAACCATTCAGTATTTAAGGCAGAGAACAAAGCTTCTCAGGGCTTCTTGGGATGTGATAGCAGGGTACAATGTGTGTGAGTACCTGTGCTCGGCTTCTGTTTTGTTCGTTTATTGTTTATTATTTTATGAGTTTATTAAACCTTTTGCTTTACAAAACATACCCAAGGAACCGTCTGGCTATTATTTTTAAGCCATTCTGTGGGGTGCAGGCACCCTCAGAAACTTGATACATCTGCAGATGGCTTATTCCATTCTGCCTACGTGCAAGAATGTATCAGTTGGTCTGTGTTTGCCGTTTTGCATCACAGTCTTTGAGCTTTGTCCTCACTAGTTTCTGATGACCCAGGCTGATATTTGAATCAGAGGACCCCAGAAGAGAGAGAAAACACTGGGCTAACTCAAACAGCACCACAGCTGACCAGAACACTGGAATGGGACTTCTGAGATTTTAGTTCTACCAAAGACTTCTGTGTATCTCCAGTTTCAGATGAGCTTCTGCCACTCACCCCTATTTTGTCTTCCTGCTCCAGAATGCAGGGTCTATGGCTTGAAGACTGTGCAACACCAGCTGTAGGGAAGCCCTGTTTATTGTCACCTAATAATTGAATAGTCTCCTTCACAAAGTGATTAATTTTAGGCAGCCAGTGTTCCTACATTTATCTGTGTTGACACAGTCACAGTCTTTTTTCTCCTGTGGTACATTCACTATCAGAAAAACTGTTCTACTCAGATTTTCCAAAGAAGTTTGAATATTTGTATCTTAGTTAGACATATCAAAACTAACAATAATATAGGAAGCCTGAGTGAGGATCCCATGATGCCCTTTTTAATTTGGTGATCTTAAGGCTGTTTTCCAGCCTAAAAGGTGCTATAATTCTACATTGTCTAGTTAGGGGACAGTGTCTCAAACTCAGTTTTCCATTATAAATAAACTCAGTGGATGCCAGCCTGTTCAGTTCCCAGGCATCTATTTATAAAAACCAAGGTGTGCTCAGCTATTGGAAATAAGATATACTTGCATGTGTATTTTATATATATTTAAATAGGTGAATACTTCTTGATTCTTCTGGAAGGATATTCTATTTCAATTGTGTTCGTAAATAGTTTCTCAGACTTTTAAATAATATTAAGCCACATTTTAATATATAATCTGTAACTTTTATAAAGCATAATAATATTTCAACTATTTATGAGTCAGAGCTTCAACACAACAACAGCCAGGCAAGGCTTGAAATCACCATTTTTGACTGGGATTGAAGAAGGAGGTCTGAAGAAGGCTTGGAATCTGAGCAAGGCTGATTTGGCATTAGAGATGAGGCAGTCCTTCCTAATAAAAATATGTTTGCTGCAATGTTTCCAATTCAGTCTCTTGCCTTGTAATGTTTTACTGTGCAATGGTAGTTCAAGGCAGAGACCATTCACTCACATTTTGATCTGGTCCATTTTGCCTAGGAAGCAATATGTGATTGGTACAAGAATATAGGAAGTGCTGTGTTGTGTTCTCTGTGAGCTTCCCTGCTGTTTCTCCCTCTCTACATTATCATTCAGGACTGTAGTAACAGAGTGGCTCTGCTCCTGCTTGGACATGGAGCCCAGAATTTTCAGGTGTGGTCTGAAAATCACTGGGAAAGTTTTAATTTGCTCTGCAGTGAAGGTACCAGTCACTAACAGAACCTGATCACAGCTAAGTTTTCTTTATTGAATGCTTGATTGCAAAGTTTCACTCTGGTGCTTCTGAGGGTTTTACACGTTGTGAAGTGTTTGTAGAGCTTGCCAGTATTGACCTTTGTGGGTGAATTGAATTAAACTCTCTCCTACATGTCTCTGAGGCTGAGACATGTCAGGACTGATTTGGGGAGATATGGGGTTGCATTTGTTCACAGTAGTTAAGTTAATTTGTGTTGTGGTGCAGAGGAGTGCCAGGCATCTCTCATTGCTCTCAGACAACTCAAGGGAAATTAGTATCTGTCAGGAGGTTTTATTTGTTAAAGTGAGTAGTTTTTAGGTTAGCTTGTACATACCAGAGACCCAAACCATACAATTTCCTTGGAGGCTGTTTTTCAGTGGTCATGGGATCACAGAGTTATTAAGGTTTGAAAAGGCCTCTACGATTTTCAGTGTTAGATTTGAATTTGGGATGACCTTTGGAAGGAATAGGAATGATGGGTGCAAGCAGTTCAGTTTTCAGCAGATGGTCATTGCATATGCACTATTGTCCTGTGATAGGATCAGAGCCTTGTTTTTGTGCTTTACTGTGGTATGGAGATCATAAGATCCATACCACAGTAATACCAATATAAATAAATAGACTCAGCTAGTGTTAGGACAAACAAGACAGAGAAGAGAGAAGTGACCTTGCCAAAAGTATTGCTTTGGCAGCATGGTGAGGGAATATGTGCAACTTTGCACTATTTTATTCTTTATTTAAAGGTGACGTGAAATGTAATAAATATGCATACAGGAATATAATTTGTACTACTGTCTCTGTAACTACCCAGATCAGGAATAAATAGGTACGTTTTGACTGTAGGCACACAGCTGCAGCTGTGCCACAGGAATGGAGATATTACTTCAGAGGAGATACAGAGGCTGGAGGCAGGGAGAATATCAGGCTGAATGGTAACATTAGATTGAGAAAAAGAGATCTGCTGCAATCTTTTTACTAGAAGAAAGCAAGGACAATCAGTGTTAAGCAACATGGTTTGCTGCAGCAACTTGTTAGTGTCAGCACAGTCCCCATTTCCTCTTCTTTCTTTCAAGAACCTAAGTCTCTGGCTGGAGTGTCAGGATCTGTCCTTTTTCCTTTCATTCCTGTGGCTTGACTGCCCTAGTGCAGTGACTACCCTGTTGGTTCTACTGGATTTCCTACTACTGTTCTAAGGGTTGCTGCATTCTCTCTCCTATCCAAAGCTGCTGCTTTTCATGAGTGTGTTGGGGTAGGAAGGGGACACATGGAAGAGCCTGTATGGAGAAACAGAAGCAGCTATGAAGGCAGGCACTGCAGATGTAACCAGGCTGCATGCATTGGAAATGTTTCTCTATGAACAGATAGCCAAATCACAAAAAATTAACTTTGATTTTTAGATAATCCCTCAAGTTTTCTAAGCAGTTTCTAAACCACATTGGTACTGGTGCATGGAAGGTATTAAAAAAACTCCTGGAAAAGCGCAAATGTGGCTGTGAGTTTTGTCTGTGGTTTTCAAAATCACCCATCTTGAAATACACAGAGGGTCACCTGAGGGACAGATCATCACCACAGTAAAAGTTTCTTCCTGTTTTTCAATTCCTCTGTTCTTATCCACTCTGATAGACAGAACTGCTGCTCTGACACAGGCATTGCTTGAAACTTTGTTCTGGATTTGTCTGGACTAGAGTTAATTTTCTTCATATGTCTAGTGTGGGCTATGTTTTGGATTTGTGCTGAAGAGAGGGTTGATAATATAGAGATGCTTTTGTTATTGATAAGCAGGGCTTGCACAGAGCCAAGGCCTTTTCTGCTTTTTGTAGTGCCACACTGGGGAGGAAGCTGGTGGTGCATGGTAGGGTGCGAGGAGACACAGCCAGGACAGGTGACCCGAATTGACTAAAGAGATGTTCCAGACCGTTTCACATCCTGCTCAGTACTTCAAGTTGAGGGGAAAAAGGAGGAGAGAGGGGTGTTTGGAGTGATGGTGTTTGTCTTACCAAGTCACTGTGAGGTGGAATGAGCCCTGCTGTCCTGGAGATGGCTAAACAGCTGCTTGCCCATGGGAAGCAGTGTATGAATTCCTTGCTTTGCTCTGTTTGTGTTTGTGGCTTTTGCTTCCCCTGTTAAATTGCCTTTATTGGAAGATAGGAGTTTTCTCGCTTTTATTCTCCCACAGCCTGCTGTCTGAATGAGTGGCTGCGTTGTGCTTTGGTGTCTGGGCTTAAACCACAACTGACAAACAGGTATTTTTGCACTGTTGCAATACAGTATTTCATCTTGGAGTAATGAGAAGGGGCAGGAACATCTTGTCTTGGTAAGCGTTCTCATGTTTTCTTTTCAGACTACAGTCTAAAAAATGGCACAATCTAGAGAAGTAAACCTCTTGTTTATGCCTAGTGTAACATGAGAAATTTCTGCTACACGTTTGTATTTGCCCTGCAGGATGTCTGTTGTGTCTCTTTCACCAGTCTGCATTAGCAGTCTGATGATAGAGCAAGAACAGTCCAATAAAGCCTGGAGTGTTTAAAAAATAATCTCATCAGATAATTAAAAAATGAATGTGCAAGGACACATCATTGCTGTTTATTGCAGTTTTAATCCATTTTTCTTCAGTACTAATAGAAATGCATATATTTTTATACACACACACACACACTCCACACGTATTTATATGGATTTATCATTGTTTGAAGCAGCTCTGCTGATCAAACTCAATGCTGGTAATGCTCTTCAGCACTGGGTGAAGAGAGTAGGATGAGAAAATAGTAAAATGAGCACCTCACTGCCATTTCAGAGTCTGCTTTTGGCATGTGGCACTGTACTTGGGGACCCTGCCATTTCTTTCCCAGCTGCGAGTCACTTCATGCCTCTCTGCAGGTTGGAGTAAAGGAGCCTATTCATGGCTCCAAAGAAACTGGCATTATCACATGGGCCCCGTGCTGATCAGCCAACCTGATGCTGTTTTCCCTCATCCCACAGCCTCAGGGGCACATGGGCATGGCTCACGACATTGGTAATGCTGTCTGTAAGAGAATGTGGATAGTCACCTCATAATGGCATTTTACTTCTATTTGTAAACAACAGGTTTTGGAGTGGGATGACATGGAAGAGTTTCTGCATGGTTACTTCAGGCAGAAAAAACTCATGAGTGACGTGAGTTCTATGGTCAGGTAAGGAATACTATCTGCTGCTGGCAGTTCTTAGGCTTCTAGTGCTTTTCAGTGCTGTGCTATTTATCACTTCCACAGTGTCCACCAGTTACTGTGCTGCAGCAACACTTTCAAAGGACCTTGAGACAGTTTCTGCAGAACAGAACTAAAATCAGAAAAAGTCTCACTTTGAGCATGTCTACGTTTAAATGCAAAGTAGACAACAGACTAGAGATAGGATAGCTGACATATAACCTTTGATACACAGGCATATATAGAGAGAGGGAGAAAGAACTGCCTGAATATTGCAGAAATAATTGATATAACGGCATTTATGGAACTTGTCTGGTCGTTAAGGCACCTAGAGACAGCCAAATATATATCCCTGGGAATATTTCTTTTCAAACATTTCCTTGTTTGCCTAATTGTACAATTGCTAGGATGCCACCAATTCTGTTGGAAGGTGGCACTGCCCAGCCATTTGATNNNNTATAGGCAGATAGGCAGAAATAAGGTAGCATCAGACAGATGTGGAAACAAGGACTGAGGGGCAGAGTAATTTTGCATCCACGGAAGTCTCTTCCATAGGTCATTTGTGCTACATGGGAAGTCTGTGCCATTATCCAGACAAAATGACATGTCTGTCAGGTTTGTCTGCAGAAGTGGACTGCCTGCTATAGCTGCTGCCCAGATAGCAGCTTGATTTATTATCAGCAATATCACCACTGCCATAACACTGCTTCAGGCTGCACCATGAGTGGCTGTGATGCTATAAGAGGTGTCACCAAAGTTATGTAACAACAGTGCACACCACAAATGGCCAAGTGGGACTTGGTGTAAGTATAATCCACGGAGATTTACTGAGTGATTAATTAACTAAGGCATGTCAACATTTTCCTGTGTTTTCCTGAAGGAAGAACTAAATGGACAAATTGGTGCCAAAGTATGTCTTTATCTCATGATACTGAAAACCCCATGGGGAAATTTGAATTATATCCTGAAAAATAGTCAGTACCACTTTGAAAAGAATTTCCATTGCCTCCTTTTGTTCCAACAGTACTTTAACTGTACTGTCTCAGTATTGCTTTGTTGCATGACTATGTAGCAAAAGGGAAGGGTAATTCCATCAATCAATAAACATTGTTCTCCTTATGTAAATCTATTCTCATCATGCTTTTGACCAAGCTCAAAAACCTCTTATATTCTCTGTTGACAGTGAGAAGGCTAGCAGTGCAGAGCAAAGAGCCAGGCAAAACAGAAGTGTCTGAGCTGGGGCTTGAGGTGGGATTGTCTTGTTTTTCTGGGTTTTTTGGCAGCTGTGTTATTATCAGCTTTGTGTGTGCTATCCCTCATGGAGATGCTGATTTTTGGTGTCATTGGGGAGAAGGTGAAATTTCTGCATTTAATAACAGTGTAGAAAATTCTCACTCCTCTCCCTCTCCTTACATCACTTCTGCACCCAGGGCTGACAACTTACCACTGAGGATGTGAGCACTACAGCCTATTTTGGGTTATTATCTTACTGATTCTTTTCCAGAGACAATTCATTTTCTTGTGGAGCAGATCTATCAGAGTCAGGTCTAGGAAAAGACAAACCCTTCCTTCTTCTGCTAGAGGGACTATTAAACTTATTTCAATCTTATGCTTTGCTTGGACGTTTCCTGGAGGCATGGTGCAAACCTTCTAAACCCTGATGGATAGTGAGGAAAGACTGGGATATGCAAAAAGCTGCACTAAGTTGAGGGAGGCTCACGCAGTTGGTAGGAAGTCCTTTGGCATTCTGGTTTCACGGTTTTTGGCTTCCTCCTGGCAGAAACACAAATGGCAAGTTGAAGAACATTTCACAGTGTGCTTTGGATTCATGTAGGCAGGACTCTTCTGAACTAAATGTGGGAGGGAGGGAAGGGAGATGGAAAACTCAGCCATCTGTCAACATTTTTAAAGTCACATTGAAAAGGGACATTTCTATTCTCAGGGCTTTTGGAAAACTTTCCCTGACAGCAGATTTCACAGAGGACTCTTTCTGACAGGGGCTGCTATCTATTCAGTGACACATCTGGGGAACCAGATTGCACTGAGCAGAGCTGAAGTTCACCTCAGGGCCATGAGCAGTTCAGGGAAGTGAAAGATTGGAGGGAAAAGAAGCTTGAAGCCATTCCTGTGTCTTGACTCGAACATTAAAGTGCATCTTTAGCTGATGTTTACATTCTGGGAACATCCACTGTCACTCAACAACGTTCTGAAAACCTGTGGACAGATTTTCTAATACATACAGCAAAAATAAATAACAAACTGAAAAAAACCCAATGCTCATGAAGACAACTGAGCACTTACTTCCCTGGTATTACAATCAACTCCCCCAATCCACTCTTTCTCCCAGCTTTTTGTGTTTTGCAAAAAGCATGCTGAAGAAAAACTTAAAATTGGTAACAGAATCATCTGGATGTATTTTGCTTTTCAGGGACAAAGAATGCATTGATAACAGCGGTAGTAGTAGAACACAAAAAGTAGACCTTCAGTATCTCTTCCTGTATTTCCTGTGATGGAGCACACAGTCTCTTGTAAGGCATTGTGAAACAAAAATCTTCTGAATTTTCTGTTATCCATTGTTTCACTAAAAATATTGTTTATCATCAGGAAAGAAGCATATCAAGGAAGAATTAAAGCCAAAATTTTGTTGTTAGTATGATTAAAATATTGTGAGACTATTCAGTTTTATTTTATCTCTAATTGATGCAAAAATGAAGGAATAGCAATGTAACTAGAGTACTGCTCTGAAATTGTCACAGACATACAGACACACAGGCACAGACACACACAGAGAGTCTCTGCTTCATTTAACCCCTTTCCTTGATTCCATGCTCACCCTTCTCCTGGTCCCTTTTATTTTAGAAATTCTATACTGATGGTGGTCACATGGGGATGTTACTGGGAACTGTCAGCATCCAGAGTCCTTTGCCAGGAAGAATGTTCATGTTATGTATTCTTTTTGTCCCTCTAGGATCATTTGGGATAATTTTTTTATGTTGCTGAGATACTGCTCTCTTCTACAGTGGTCTGCAGCTCCATATTACACCCAAATTTAATACACCCTAGGCCATCTCAGTGTGTTCTCCCTTTATTCTCTTCACTAGCCCTGAACCCAGTTTGTCCAGCTCTAGCTGACAAACTTTAGCTGACCATGAGCAAGCTGTTTGCAGCTGTGCTCCTCTGTGCCACATCCTGTGTCCTTCTCAAGGCCTCTGCTGTCCTGCCAGGCCTGTGTTTGTCAGCACTTTGTCATCAAGCTGCTGTTGTGTAAATCTCATTGCACGTGGAGTAGCAGCTTGTCATTGCTGTCTCTGCAAACACCATCTTCATAGCACACCAAGAGAAGCAGAACAGATCAGGCACANNNTGGGTTGTTGGAATGGCTCTTTCCTTTTTTTTTTTTTTTTTTTTTAATTCTCATGACCCAGAGGTGCCTTTGTTTTGCCTAGATTTTAGTGGTGATATATCCTCTTTTAGGCCCCAGAGCTGTGCAGAGACTGGATTTTCTTACAGAATTCATACCATGATCGACTTGAGTGGCAACCTGTCTATAGAAATATATATATCTATACATACACACATATATACATTATATATACACGTATTTTAATATATATACACTTTATATATATATATTTATATATGTTTATATATATATATATATATATATATATATATGTATATATATATATATAAATTACTATCTGGCTTTTTTTGAATG
>VWYE01008738.1:80965-142451 GCA_013398995.1 Alaudala cheleensis | reverse complement strand
TTCTCTGTTGACAGTGAGAAGGCTAGCAGTGCAGAGCAAAGAGCCAGGCAAAACAGAAGTGTCTGAGCTGGGGCTTGAGGTGGGATTGTCTTGTTTTTCTGGGTTTTTTGGCAGCTGTGTTATTATCAGCTTTGTGTGTGCTATCCCTCATGGAGATGCTGATTTTTGGTGTCATTGGGGAGAAGGTGAAATTTCTGCATTTAATAACAGTGTAGAAAATTCTCACTCCTCTCCCTCTCCTTACATCACTTCTGCACCCAGGGCTGACAACTTACCACTGAGGATGTGAGCACTACAGCCTATTTTGGGTTATTATCTTACTGATTCTTTTCCAGAGACAATTCATTTTCTTGTGGAGCAGATCTATCAGAGTCAGGTCTAGGAAAAGACAAACCCTTCCTTCTTCTGCTAGAGGGACTATTAAACTTATTTCAATCTTATGCTTTGCTTGGACGTTTCCTGGAGGCATGGTGCAAACCTTCTAAACCCTGATGGATAGTGAGGAAAGACTGGGATATGCAAAAAGCTGCACTAAGTTGAGGGAGGCTCACGCAGTTGGTAGGAAGTCCTTTGGCATTCTGGTTTCACGGTTTTTGGCTTCCTCCTGGCAGAAACACAAATGGCAAGTTGAAGAACATTTCACAGTGTGCTTTGGATTCATGTAGGCAGGACTCTTCTGAACTAAATGTGGGAGGGAGGGAAGGGAGATGGAAAACTCAGCCATCTGTCAACATTTTTAAAGTCACATTGAAAAGGGACATTTCTATTCTCAGGGCTTTTGGAAAACTTTCCCTGACAGCAGATTTCACAGAGGACTCTTTCTGACAGGGGCTGCTATCTATTCAGTGACACATCTGGGGAACCAGATTGCACTGAGCAGAGCTGAAGTTCACCTCAGGGCCATGAGCAGTTCAGGGAAGTGAAAGATTGGAGGGAAAAGAAGCTTGAAGCCATTCCTGTGTCTTGACTCGAACATTAAAGTGCATCTTTAGCTGATGTTTACATTCTGGGAACATCCACTGTCACTCAACAACGTTCTGAAAACCTGTGGACAGATTTTCTAATACATACAGCAAAAATAAATAACAAACTGAAAAAAACCCAATGCTCATGAAGACAACTGAGCACTTACTTCCCTGGTATTACAATCAACTCCCCCAATCCACTCTTTCTCCCAGCTTTTTGTGTTTTGCAAAAAGCATGCTGAAGAAAAACTTAAAATTGGTAACAGAATCATCTGGATGTATTTTGCTTTTCAGGGACAAAGAATGCATTGATAACAGCGGTAGTAGTAGAACACAAAAAGTAGACCTTCAGTATCTCTTCCTGTATTTCCTGTGATGGAGCACACAGTCTCTTGTAAGGCATTGTGAAACAAAAATCTTCTGAATTTTCTGTTATCCATTGTTTCACTAAAAATATTGTTTATCATCAGGAAAGAAGCATATCAAGGAAGAATTAAAGCCAAAATTTTGTTGTTAGTATGATTAAAATATTGTGAGACTATTCAGTTTTATTTTATCTCTAATTGATGCAAAAATGAAGGAATAGCAATGTAACTAGAGTACTGCTCTGAAATTGTCACAGACATACAGACACACAGGCACAGACACACACAGAGAGTCTCTGCTTCATTTAACCCCTTTCCTTGATTCCATGCTCACCCTTCTCCTGGTCCCTTTTATTTTAGAAATTCTATACTGATGGTGGTCACATGGGGATGTTACTGGGAACTGTCAGCATCCAGAGTCCTTTGCCAGGAAGAATGTTCATGTTATGTATTCTTTTTGTCCCTCTAGGATCATTTGGGATAATTTTTTTATGTTGCTGAGATACTGCTCTCTTCTACAGTGGTCTGCAGCTCCATATTACACCCAAATTTAATACACCCTAGGCCATCTCAGTGTGTTCTCCCTTTATTCTCTTCACTAGCCCTGAACCCAGTTTGTCCAGCTCTAGCTGACAAACTTTTGCTGAGCATGGGCAAGCTGTTTGCAGCTGTGCTCCTCTGTGCCACATCCTGTGTCCTTCTCAAGGCCTCTGCTGTCCTGCCAGGCCTGTGTTTGTCAGCACTTTGTCATCAAGCTGCTGTTGTGTAAATCTCATTGCACGTGGAGTAGCAGCTTGTCATTGCTGTCTCTGCAAACACCATCTTCATAGCACACCAAGAGAAGCAGAACAGATCAGGCACAGGAAGCTGATCAGCTGGAGGAATTGCTGCCGTAGCCAAGAGAAGCAAAATAAAGCCCCAGGCAGGTCAAGGCAAGTTCAGAGAGGGCAAACCTGAGAGGTCTCAGTTCTCAGGTCTTGCACATTGCTTGCAAAACTTACAGTCTAATTTACCAGCAATGGCAATGTTCTGAAAGAGGGTCACACACACACAAGAGAGAAAGTGCAACAATCCTTGGTAGGCTTCGTGCTGGAAATTCCCCAGCTCTGACAGCAACTGGGTAGGAGGTTCTAGAGAGCCTGGAGGCAGGTTCAGGTCTCAATTCCATGTTAACCAGCATGCCTACTTTCCAAACTGAAAGTGGAAGTAAATAGCCAGAAGAGGAAGCTAATTTTCTTAAATTCTTCTTAGAAATGTCTAGGTGCTCCTGAATGCAGGTTGAGAATGTGGAGTGTTCTGCATGGAGATAGGGGAACAGAAACCTGTGTTCAGGCCTTTGCATCACCTCAGGATTCCCATGCACCCTTTGCTCAGTCACTTGGTCAGTCTGAGGTGCACTCCCCTCACTGTTAGCATCTTGCAGCAGGCATTGGGAAGATGGGAATGGGTGGGTCACTGCAGCAGCTGGAATCAGGTAAGTGCAAAGGAGGATGGACAGGCACACTGGAAAAGTAGCATGCACATACACACAAGCACAGAAGCCTTGTTTACACAGAACCACATCCATCTGTCTCTAAGTACATATACCTTCAAATGGCATTTTAGCTTTTGGAAACTCTTAATATTTTAATTTTTCCCGTGTTCTTTACCACAAAGGTAATAATAAAATTTGTTGCAAAATCCAAGCATTTCTGATCAGGCTGTTCTCTGAAATGTTTTTGCCTTTCTTCTTTGGTGAGATTTCCACTGAATAACTACAGTCCAGGCACTACAGAATTTTGTGACTTTGAAGTCCTCTTTCTCCTTCCTTCCCTCATTTCCTCCCTAGTGAATGAGCTGTTTAAAGCCCTGCAGAAGACGTAGTCACATCCACAGAACTCTACAGAGGATGGCTCAGCTGTGCTGCAACACTATTCTACTGAAGATCATGGCCCAGGGAGAAGAGTATAAGGTGCTGTAAGGTCTGTAAGGTGCTGTATGTGACATACTGATGTATCTGTGCATGCTGATAGCCAGCCCCGACCTGCTAGGAAGACAGAAACATGAAAAATGGCTGAAATAAGGAACAGCAAAAAGGAGAGCACTTGTTTAAAGAAGCTGCTAATAAATGATGGGTGTGGGGAAGACAACAACACCATATGGATCAAGGTAAAGAAAACCTGTGGACTCCCAAGAGAGTACTTCTGCTTCCAGCCCAACCCTCTCCAGAAGCCTTGCTGGATCCAGCAGAGTTGAGCTCCCCCTCATCACAGCTGCTGTCCTCAGTGTGGGTCCTGAAAGCCTACTCTCCCCACCCAATCCCATCTGTGGACAAGAACAGCCACAGGAGGACCAAGAATATTTCATGCCACGGCCCTCCATTCTCAACCAGATCCAGGGGAACTCATTTGTCCTGAAAAATCAGCTACTGGGAGACCACTGTGACTGAAGGGTTGAGTACTGGTGACAGGAGTGGGACCACAGGTCACACACAGCACTGCCAGCTGCAGGCAGTGAGTGTTTGTACCTTGTCCAAGTCTGTGAATGAGTGTGCACATATGTAGGGGGGGTGTCTGTGTGCTGTGATTAATTGACAGCCTTCAATGTCAACCAGCTGGAAAGCAGAGTGACCTCAGGTCTGGGCTGCTGTACGGGGGGACCTATGATTTTGGGGTGCCTGTGGGAGAAGCCCACCAGGAGGAGGGGTCTGTGCCTCTGCCTGTGCAAGTCCTGTGTGTGGGTGCTGTGAAGGCAGCTTGTCAGTGACAGAGTGTGTGACTGCCTGTCCTCTGTGTGTCTGTGTGAGTGACTCTGGGGTACCTGCTCTGATTTGATACTGGCTGAACCTGAAAATGAGTGTCCTGGGTTGCAATGCAGGATGTAACCTAAAGTCTGTATTCTATTTACCATCTGTTGAAAGTGGCTGGGAGGTGTTTTTCTTTATCTCTTCTAACTCTGGAGGGAGGGGGCAGGGGGCAGGTGTCTTCTGTTAATGGCCCAGCTGTTAAAACCAGCTGAAGCAGTGTTCTTTATTTCTTCCATGACCCAGACCCGTCCTCCCTCCAGGGCGATATCTGCTGTCAATGGGCCATTAAGGCTCACTGCATGACTGATAAAATTACATCATCCCATTGTGAGAGGAGGGAGGAGCCAAACATTCCTACCTGGATAAAATCTGAGTGTCAGAACANTTTTGGTACTATTACATTTTTATTTTTAATACTCCTAGTAAAGAACTGTTATTCCTATTGCCATATTTTTGCCTGAAAGCCCCTTCATGTCAAATGTATAGTAATTTTGAGAGAGGGGGTTTGCATTCTCCATTGCAAGGGAGGCTCTGGCTTTTCCCGGGTAGATACCTTTCCTTCCAAACCAAGAAAATGGAAAAACAACAACCATTCCTCAGCACAGGGATAGGCCCAGGGCACCAAGCTGGGCTCCACTAGTTGCTCCTGATAGAGTCAATTTCCTTTTGGCTGCATACTGTCTCCAAATAAAGCAGTATTTCTGTTGTTACATGTGAACTACTCAAGAAAGATAACTCCACTCTTCTGCCTGAGAAGTAACAGCCTGCCAGCTGCTGTGACTGCATTCCTGCTCTCTTGGGCAATTGGCTCTCTGTCAGGTGGGCCCTGAGAGGTTCAGAAGATCCCAAACTGTAAAGAGAAAGGATCAGAGAAGGTTGTATCTGAAAATGAAATATTTTAAAATGAAATTTATCTGTTAGTCAAAGCAGGTGATTTCAGGACCTCTCCCTGATGTGCATGAATTTTAGTCAAGTTAGCCAATGTTTTTCTCATCTCTGTTCATGGATGGGGTTAACTGCAGTCAGTCTAGAGCTGTGATTGACTGAAAACAGAGAACTTGGGAGATGCAGAGGGCTTAAATTTACCTGTTTGTCTTGTGCTTCAGGGTGAGATGATGACTGCCTGCCTCCCACTGGCTGATGTGGGAGAATGAGCATGGCTACTTGAGGGGTAGAAAATGCACTGCCACTCCTGCCTGCTGCTCCCTCTTCCCTTTCTCTGCACAGCAAAGTGATACCATGTTGCCACTATAATGAAATTAGTCTGGTTTTGTGTCTGTTTATGTTCATCCAGACATTGTACAAACATCAGAAATCTGGAAAGCAGTTTTCAGGCCAAGGAGGGCCAGAAAGAGATCAACAGAGTCTGACTACATGCAGAAATTTTCTGGTGGTGTCATCTTCCTGAAACATCTGCTGTGAAGTGCTTCTCCTCCAGTTTTATTCTTGATTAGCCCTTTCTCTGTGTCAGCTTTATTCTATTTTTATTGCTTAGAGTACAACTCAGAGCTTAAATAATTTCTCTAGAAGCAGAGTATTTCTGTCCTTCAAAAGAGGAATAAAAATAAGGAAAAGAAATGTCAGCACTTTTAGTACAAGGTTGTGGATTTCATGGGGGCTTCTGCTTAATTAAAGAATTTTTAAAGTTGTGGGATCCTCCTAGTACTCTCTTTGATCCCTATGTGGTAGAAGGAAAAATAAAAACACAATAGTTTTTCATGCCTTCCTGTGCTAAATGTCAGTGTGAATAGGCTTAAATGTTCTCTCATTTCTTGATGGGCATTTCGTTTCCAGGCCATTTGAGAGAGTAGTTACTCAGATTTGTCTGTGTCCCTCAGTCACACAGACTGGGGGAGAGGAGCTGAGCATGACTTCTGCAGTATCATAAAAAGATGAGCACTCATTCATATTCATAATTAATGGCACAAACAGCTGCACATGCTCTGTCTGTCTCCTCTCAATTTGTGTTAGCTTCCTTGTTTCCACATATCCAGTTATCACTTAGCTACTGTTAAGGAGCAGGAAATGTTTCAAGGTGACACTGTGGAGGTTCCTATGCATGCTCCCTGCCAGACAGCTCCCTGCCTTTCCAACACAAACATCTCTTTCTTTGCAATGAACCAGTGATGAGGCCAAGCACATCCAGAAATTATGCCCTGAAGTTTTTACTATTCAGTTCTGAAGATGACTTATTAAACAGTAAATCATGAAGAAATAAAGATAGAAATTCAAAAGCTATGTTTTCCTAGTAGGTCTTAAAAACAACCAAAGATTCTTCCCAGACAATTTCCCCAAAGTCAGGGTAGGCCCAGAGCCTTGCAATTATTGCAAGCATGGAATCTGACTTTAGCAAAGCCAAGATGAATTGTGCTCAAATCAAGATCTCTGATCCAGAGTGAGATGCCCTCTCTTTTCTGTGGTCATTAATCTACGCCTCTCAGCAAGATTGTAACTCTTGTCCACCTGCTGCCTTTCATTCATTGAAGGATAATGCATTCTGCAGCAATTGTTTCCAAGTACTTTCCCTGGGGTAGCACTCCTGGGGCATCTCTCAGTGCCAAGTCTGCAGGCAGTCACACTGAAAGTCTGGCTGGGTGTGGAGCTTTATCATGCAAGCAAAGCCACTGAAGCTTTGTGAGAGCTGTACTGTTCCCACTTGTGTGTGTGCATCAGAAGATTGTGCAATAGCACTGGTGAGACTGAGCACTTATTGGAGAGTTATCCTTCATGCTCAAAGTCAGGGTCATATTATTGCAGTGGGGGCAGGCAAAAGCATGGCTATGGCATAAAGGATCTGCACGTTGCCATATTTTATATGTATACTTATATGTATGTATACGTGGTGCATAATTTTTACTGTTTGTTTCAACTAGATTTAGCAAACTTGAATGACATTCCTGCAGACAGAAATCACATTGCATGATTTTTGAATAATAAGCTTCCTGCTTGTATGCTAAACTGGAGACAAACAGCATCTGTTGATGCAGCCTGAGAGATTCTCATCACTAGGGCAGAAATGTCCTTCTTGTGCTCTGCCACTCTGCAGGAGGGAAGTGCAGAGCAGCCTGCTTCCATGGCAAACAGGATTCTAGGAATGACACTGGCTCAGGGCATCTCTGGTAACTGCAAACTGGCACTCCTGCCTATGAAAGGAGCTGCCAGCTCTATATCCACAATTCAAGCCTATTTCCTCAGGTCCTTCTGCCAGCAGTGACAGTTTGTGGCTGTTTTCTTGTCTTTTGCTGAACAGCACCTCCTTATCTGCTGATCTACCAACATACTGCCACTCAGCACCTCCCCTCCCATTTCTAGTGTATATGTGGTGCCTGCAAGAAGAATGGGAGAATAAGGAGCAATCCCTGTGTCAGTAATTCTTCAGAAAAAGGAGTGTCAAAGCACTGTTCTTCCTGGTGCTACAGTTCAGAGACAGTAAGAGAGCCATGGACTGGCTCCTGTAATCCCAACTGCTAGTATCTGTAACATTTAAGTCTGTGTTTGGAGTTTTTCCCTGGAAGAGCACTCCTGGCCTCTAACTGAGATGAGTCTGGTGAAAAAATAGGGCAGAAAAGAACTGTGAAAATTACGTTGCCCATTTCCCACCTTGAATCTTCCTTCATGTGTTTTTGAGGTTAAGGATGAAAAGTCTGGTCTTAATGGTCCCTCTCTGGCAGCAAGACAAACGATATATATATGAGTTGTTCCTGCAGCTTTATTCTTCTCAGCTTTTGTTTTTACCTTTCACATCTCTTTGGTTGCATTTCTTTAGTATCTATGTGGATTGCATTTCCTTCTCCCCCGGTTTCCTTCTGCAAAGCCCTCAGCAATACTTGGTAGTTTTCCATATTTCAGCCTCAGATCTCAAAGTTATGCTGTTTCACTCTTTGAAGGTTTGTGTGCCTCGTATTTACTGGCAGAACAGCTATGGATGCTGCTGTTGTTTTTCAATTCATGCAGAAACATTCCCTCTGCTTTTCATGTCAGTGCAATTGTGGAATTTTTTCAGTGCCTGCAGTGTCTTTGATCACATGATTAAATGAAGCATACAGAATACAATATTTTGTTGGGATGTCTACACTATGAGGTCCACTATCCACCCAATCATGAAAATGGTTCTCTAAAATGAATTCTGAGCATTTTAAGTCTGGTGAAAAACGTTAAACCTTTTTCCTTCTTCACCTTTCCCTTGTAAATTCTTTCCTGGTATTAAGTAAACAGTTCATGCTAGACCAGGGTTTAAATTAACTTCTTGTCTAGCAAGAAAGAACAGTAATCTCCACTAGAAAACTTCATGAGAAATCTGAAAGACAAAAGTGCACATTCTTCCATTTGCCATCCTTTTCTTTGTTTGTTTCTCAGCATACAGATGACTAAAATTGCCTTTTTATTTTTTTTTTAATTTTAGTGTCTTATTTGGATTTTAAACACCTTGAGAAAAAGGGTTTGTTGGTTTGTTGTTTTTTTTTTCTTTCCACTGTTCCATCATTTAAAGCTATACTCTCAGGTCTCTGGATACACTGATATGAGTGACATCAGTGTGACTGTACAGTATGATCAGGTTCTTCTAGATATTCCATGCATGGAGAGTGTAATGTTGAACATAAAATTTGTTTATTGGAACATACCTGATGTTACCCTGGAATTTTCATTTACCCCAAAATGTAGCTTACAATTAGCAAAATACATTTTTTCAATACACAGTTCTATGAAAAGTACCAACATGATTCAGATACTATTCTCTGTAATATGCTCACCACCCTGATGCTGCCTGTTCCCAGTCTCACCAAGACGGCACACATGGATTGAATCTCTATTGAAGCTCTATTCCATTGCTGTCTGTGTTTTGTGCCTTAACTAACTTGACTGGAACAAGTTGTTCAGTGTTTCACTGTCATAATACTTTAAAGGTTTTCAAGTGGAGCCAAAATCATGTTGTCATGTTGGCAGTTTTCTATAATGGATCTAAATCCATGTCTTAATAGCAGGCCATCATTTTATCAGCAAACTGCAAAAAAGTGTTATTTTCAGCTGTATTTAACTTCTTCCCCTTATTAGAGAAACCACTCTTTAGAGAAAGAACCCAAGCAAATTTTCAGGCATTTTTGATAATTTTGAACAAATGATCAAAGACAGTACAGTGAATTTCATTATTAAATTTGAGCTGGCTTGTCTGAGAAGGCTTAAGATGCACACTTAAATCAATCCAGGCTGAAAACAGGGTAAGTAATTAAATTAGTTTCTTTCTTTGTCTATTCAGCTTCCTGTTCAACTATAAAATTGTTGAAGCTAATTAATATGGCACAATCATTGATTATAAAAACGTCATATTTCTGAAATATGAGCTATAAATATAACTGTATTTTAATGAAAATTGACATGCCAGTTCCCAGGTTTTAAATTAAATATGATTCCTTGTTGTGCAAATAGCCTGGAGTGAGGGAATGTTGTGAATTACAGAAAGCTCTGTGGTAATCTGTGACAAAAGGGAATAAATCATAATTAATAATCTCTAGATTCCATAGAGCTTTTTTTCCCTCAAAGCATCATTAGAAAAAGAAACAGGATGGGAGACTCAAAAGAAAGCCCAGAGGTCTTGTAAGAGGAAAAGAAAGTGAATTGAAAATTAATGCAGTCAATTTAAAAAAAAAAACTAGGATAGATAATTATTAGCAGGCATCTACCACTGAAGGAAAAGTCTGATCTCTAAGATTGACAATTTAGAGGACACAAGAGATCTGTAGTACTACAGTTGTGTTATAATTTTCTCTTAAATTCAAATGAGCTGTGAAATTTGCTAAGGAATACATGTAGTACCCGGTTCAGTTTGTTGAAATAGAATAAGATCTGCTGATATCTGAGAAAAAATTTTGTTTCTCTTGAGGAAGGCCATGGTAAAGCTTTTATATTCTAAATAGGAAGATATTACACTCTACTGCATGACGGAAACAAGCTCAAACTTCCATTGTAAGTGTTTAGATGGTCTGCAATCATGAGTTTAGATGATGTCTTGATCAGCTCATGGTTAACACTTGTTATACCCTGGAAATTAATGAGTGACTTACCTCAAAGTCTATGGAAAAACATATGATTTCAGTGACTTCAGTGAGGTGTGAGTGTGAACCATGGTTTGTAACACATGGTATTTTGTGTTATTGCCAACCTTTCTAACACACTTCTGTTTAGAGAAAAGCAAAACAAGAGGGACAATTGTGCTATGACTGGTGTACCTGCACCAGGTTTGACTAATACAAATAGCTTAAGGGTCCTCAAGGGCCTTAAAAGCACTGCCAGATTCTTTCCAATTACATATCACACTGTGACTTGACCGTAATGCCATTAGCTATACAATTTCAATCCCATTTGCTGCCACTGAAGACTTCATGCCTTGTCCTTCAGGTCTATTCTCTGAGAGCTCTGGGTGAAGCCAGCTCTCCCAACCTATTTTTAACACAGTAGCTTCTCTTGCTGAGCTTATAAATTTATTAATAGGGTTCAATTCTTTCAGGCTTTACATGTTAATGCAAACTGAGACTTACGCCATAAAAAATCTCAGTTGTCAAGTGGCTGAAACTCAGGTAGTGACAAGTTGTGGCCTGGTTACTGTGACAGCTGTCATAGCTATATTAAACTAGTAGTATCTGCAATTAAGTTGTGGAATCCATCTCCCTGTTTTAACACTCTAACAGGCCACACTGTCTGTATTGGATGTAGCAGGAGAAAATGAAAGGCAGATAATGGTCTGTGTATTCTAGCAGTATTTTTGGAGATTTTCTGAGGAAATATTGCAGAGGCTTGATTCTGCTGTTAATCCCATGCTTTGGGCATGTTGTATCTCCATGCATCATAGAACATTAATGAGTCCAGCTTGCCTGCAGTATGTACACATTCTTCAATGCCCACCAAAGCATATTCCTATTTATTAAAGACCAAAGGTTAACATTAGGCTCCATTTCATCAACAGCACCAGCCTCCACAGATAGATTTTCAGTCTAGCGCCCAGCTTTATCCTGGCTGGTTTTGTACTGGGGTAGAGAAGGGATACCTTGACTGTGTCTATAAATCTCTCTCAATTTTCCTTTAAACAGCTCTTCTTGAACATTCACCTTTGCTATGTTGCACACAAATTTTGGTATCTGGAATAAGCTGCAGCTGTTTTGTAAGCTTTTCGTTACAAAAATATGTCATTTTTTTTCTCCAGTATTTGACTGCTGCTATCCATATCTGGTTTGAATCAACTTTTTAAAAGGTTTGAGGGATAGGATTCATTTCTTTCATTTTGTGGAATCATAGTTTATAAATTACATTTTGTGCAAGCCAAAGCAGTAGGAATTTTATCATGACTGAGAAAATGAAAAGATGCAGTTGTTTGGTTTCATCTTTAAAATTGCAACCAATGTAATTCTGATGTAGAAAATATATCTCTTTTCCTAGTTTCATTTTGGTTTTCAGTATCCTATTTGTAGTGCTAAGCATTCTCAGCATTGATGGGGCCTCAGAATATGAGAGAGATGTCCTGTCTGTTAGAGTGAAAGATAGACACAGCCGAACAAGTGACATTGCTTCGTGGTGGTGGATGCTCTTGAGTCTGACACAAATTGTTTAAGGTCTCTTCTGGCTTGTTCTAGTGTGTGTAGAACACTATGGACTTTATTTAAGTAACTGTCATTTACAAGAAAACACTCATGGCCACCAAATTATGTCTTCAGAAGATCAATTATGGTTTATTAGAACTTGTTATTTTATTCTTGGCTCTGTCTGAACTTTGTAACTGACAGCACTTAGGCTCGAGTTTGTGTGCAAGCACTCCTAGTGTTTTGATCTCTAATCCCTGCTCTCTTTCCTTTGGAGCAGAAAAAAATAGTGCTTTTAATTCATATATGAGTTATGTTCCGTTCCACCAGCATGAGTAAAGCAGAAAAATGATCCTAAAAACATTGCTAATCTGTTGGGAAGATAAACTTGCATAATGGCAGGAAGCTGTTCAGCAAAGAGATGAAACTGGAGAGAAATTTTTTAATTTGGTTTTTCCATCATCTTAATATAATAAGCAAAGCAATTTTGTACAGCAGGTCAAACAGTCTACAAATGCAATTTATCAGTACTAGAGGGATATGACAAGAAATTGTAGCATAGGAGCCCTACTACATTTAAGGACAGGGAATGCTGCAAAGCCTTTCTTCCTTTTGCTCTTTGGTCTTGCCTGAGCACTCAATTTAGGATTGAAGGTGGAACTAAATTCTCATTTTGTATGCTTGTTAGGAAAATCATGTTATTCTCATTATTCTTTAATCTGTGACTCTTTAAAAGGGGTGGATGAACTCTTTATGTCAATCTAACATGTTTAGCTGCTCAGTGTTGCTGGCAGCATTATTCCAGGAGTCCTGCATGCTAAGAAACTGTTTAAGTCCTAGGACTTAAATATTGCATCCAAAAGGCATTAAGAGAGTCACATTTAATAGCCTAATTCATGTAAGCTTATTCCAGAATTAACTGGTTGCCCATGATAATAGTTTCTGCTCAATATGAGATAATTAACAACAGAAACAACAAAATCTTGTTAAATACCATCCAGTAGTCCATAACCACGTTACTTGTGAAACTAAAACCCCTAAACATTTCTTTCCAAGCTTTTTGTGCCCTGCTGCTCTGCAGCTAACAATAATGCTAAAGGTCACTTGGCATGAATCACTTCAGTGCTCTGTGTCAGCCACCAGTCAAATCCTGCATTTGTTTTGGTGCAACTTGCCATTCAAACCTGCTCTGGGGTAAAGAACATGGATGCCACAGGCAGATGGTCTCCAAATGACCTCTCTTTAGCCTCTGAAAACCTTCTCAGCAGATTTATTACTATGGCACTCAACAGGGATTTAGATCTGAACAGTCAAGTGCTGCAGTGGAAGAAGATATAAGATGAAGATCTAAGGAGATGAAGAGCTAGGGTTTTGTTTTGTTTTGGTTTTTTTCACAGATGCGTAAATGTGTGGGCAGGGCTCAGCTTTGCTGACTCAGCTGCTGTGGAGGAGCAGCAGGTGAAGGGAGTGATGCATACTGACAGCTGTATGCTTTCTTCCCTCTTGGCAGGAGGGGTATGTGGCCAGGTCCATGCCATCCCCCATCCTGGTGCTGCTGTGAAGGCACAGCACCCCACCTGTCCTCATGCAATCCTCCCCCAGCTCTGCAATCAGTGAGGGCCAACTCAGTGTCACTGCCTTGGGACTGACTTTTGGGTGTGTTTTTTATTCCCTCTCAAGTTATGTCCAAACTATTTATGCTACATATGCAGCAGTGTGGTAAGAAATGTTATACTACTAAGCTGAGGACATGGAAAGCAAGCAGTGAAGTTGATAATTTCGATCTTGAAGGTGAGATTTAAAAATCACCACTGGAACACCTCCCAATATAACTTCCCCACCTCCCCCAGGATTTTCTGTGTACCAAATGTACCATAAAGATACACTGTGGGTAAGGAATTACCTTCCCACTGTTTCAGCTAGACCAAGTGAAAAGCTTGGCTGTTTCCAGAACTTAAATTTTGCCAACACTAATTTTGCTGTCTCCAAAGAGCTCCACACAGGTGTCTGCCAAATGTTTATATCTGCCCTGGGAAACTATTTGTTCAAGTGTTTTTATGTGGAACTGGGTTCCACATAGAAGAGGGCAAGTGCTTGCTTACTGCAAAGTGAAAATCACTGGTTCAGCAGATGCAAGCACTCTTTCCCAAGCATTGTGAGCATGCAGAATTTCAAGCATTTCATGGGAAATGGCCAGAGTCACAAAACCTTGGCAGTGCTAATCTGGTAGCAATGAGTCATTGCTTTTTGGTAATAGAATTCTTTGAAGAAAAGAGTGAGTCATCTTGTGCAGTACCAAGCAGGAATTGAATTGCCTCTGGGCATAGAATTACAGGAAAGTCAAGCCAGGGAAATCCTTTTAGTGCTGCAGTAAAAGCACACAGATTACAGGTGCTGATGCTAAATTGATCAGTCAAAGAGAACGGGAGAAGCATGTGACTCTTAGTGCTAGCCAGCAGAACAATTTTAGCTAGAATGTCCTAGATGACCTCTCAGTTGAAAATTTTGTACGCTTTGTTGCTATCCTGGTTTCTGACATAGGGAACTTGTCTGAGTCTGCCAGAACGATCTGAAAGCAGTCTTTGTGGTAGCACAAAATCCTATCTCAAAGCATTTTTAAATTGGTCCTAAATTCAGTATTTAAAGAAAGTGCACAGAGTGGAGAATTTTGTGGCAGGGAATCACCACCCAGGGTCTGGAACACGGGGAAGAACATCTGAGCAGCTTAAAAGCTACCTTTCTGTCTTCTTGATCTGGAGTTGCTATGAGAACTGCTCGACTCCTTGTGTAAATTAACACCTGCACTTTCAGGGCTGCCTGAAATTTGCATAATGTTGCAGATTGAAAGTTGTGTCTTATATCCTCAGTGCCTTGTCTTGTGACAGTAAAACGTGCTTGCTTTGTAGAATCACAGAAGAGCTGAGATTAGAAAACCATCTAGAGATTCTGAGTCCTTAAAATCAGGATCAGCTAGACCAGGTTGCTGAGAGACACGTCCAGCTCAGTCATGAACATCTTCACAACTTCACTGGCCAGCCTTTTCCAGTATTTGATCACATTCCAAGTAACTAAGTTTTTCTTTAGGTTTTTTTTATTACTTTTTCTCAGACTTGCTGTGTATAATTCATCTATAGCTAGACTGAAGCTTCAAACTGTTGCAGATGCATTAGTCATCAGCAGTAAAGGGCTGGTGTTCTTCTGTGCTTTGCTCAACCATTCTACCTGGACAGGGTGCATACCTGCTTAGGGTATAATTCATCAGAGGGGCTGTGCAGGCTGTTGCTGTGAGAGTTGTGCCACTTTGCCACTATTTATCTGTCAGCCTGACCTGTGCCATGCTGCTGCTGAAAGTAACCACCTCATAATATGGAATGAGCTGATTTGCCTGGGGGAGGGTTCATGTAGCCATGGGGCTTGGCACTTCTTGCAGTCTGCTCTGCACAATGTCTCAAGTGTACCTGATTTCTCACTTCATCTCTGACTCCTGCAGTATGGGAGTGCCCATGAAATAAAACTCATACTGCTTTTCCCAGGCCTGGCCTTTCTCTAGGGAAAACTAAGGGCTAAAGGCAGGTGTGCCTTTTTTTCCATCTCTGTCACAGTGATAAAGTGTAAACATACTTTCATTTTTAGGCCACTTTTGAGGCAGGTACTGCATTCCAACCAATTATGTCCCCATCTGTTCTCAATCTTCTGGCTTTGGCAGCCTGTTTGGTAACACATCCCAGGTCTGGTCAGGAGGATCCCAAATCCTTGTAAGAGCAAAGGACTCTTACTTATTCCTGACATCAAATGCTGGAATGACAGATGTCCAAACATGGGTCACACCAGCACCCTCTTTTAATGCGTTATTCTTTCTTTTGGTAACAGTGGCAAATCATCAAAGTTTTATAAGGAGAGATAGTACACAGGCAATTTGGAAAAAAGCAGATTTTCCAAAGTTCTGGTAGCTGTACTTATCAGCACGTCTTGATGCCCAGTTTATGCCAACAAACTGAAATGGCAAATGTTGCCTGGCAATTTGTATCATTGCGCTCAGAGTATTTTTCATTCTCTCTACCAGGTCTCTCATTCCTGCGATGTCCTCAGAAGCTGATGATTCTGAGACATACAAACAAATGTAACCTTCTCTGATCTTCTCCAACTCTGAGATAAGAAAAATGGATATCAAATGCATAATAACCTTGGAGCTCATTAGACAATCCTTAACCAGCTGGCCTGGCTGCTTTCTGAACTGAGAGGAACACAGGTTTCAAAGTAGGACATGATGACATTTAAGTAATGTATGTGAAATTGTGTGGAATATTTCCCTAGTGGGTATATTTGTAGGTGTGGGTAAATTTGTAGGTTAGACATTTTGAGATACATTTACATTGACTTCTGTTATTTATACAATCTGTCTAGCATCATTGAAGTACCTTAGTTCCTTTGGATCATGAGGACTCTTTTCGAGTTTGTAGGAGAATACTAGTTCAATAGATTTATGAAACTTATTTGACTGTGGTTTTCTGATTATATTCACCATCTGAGTACTCCACTCAAATCTGAACTTCTGGTTTCCATATGTAGGCCTGTGTATGTATATGATCTGTTTTCATGCCATATCAGGTTTTTCAGATCGCTGTGGAGAATTTCCTGCAACACTGATAAGAAGGTAGAATATGAAAACTGTCTATAAAAAATGCTAATTCTAGGTTTGAGAATACATGTGCTGTTGTGTGAACACAGTAAAGAGTGGCTTCTGCATTTGCCATAGCAGAAGTGCAAAAAACCTGTACATCAATACTTGGTGGTACTTTATGCATCAGTGTAGAAAACGACTCACTCATGGTGCAAGACATTTGCTTGTTGTTGTCCAGCTGGTGTGTAAGCATAAAAATATTAGTGAGTTGTGTGCAAAGATGATCCTTATTTCCAGCATTATCAACAGATAAGACTCCTAATACTTCTCATTTCCTGTCAGCTTTCCAAAAGCACTGGTGAGAAGTATTGATGCAGAATGCACAGGCTGTGGGGTTCAGAACATGGGACCTCAGGGCCAGTTTTCGACTGCTAAATGGGAACAGAGACTTTTCTCCCACCATATTTGACAGTTTATGCTGAAAGAGAAAATCTGTTTGGTATTACATATATCATGTGCAAGCTGGTGGAAAGATGTTACTTCTGAAATTATTATTTAGTAGTTTCTGCACTGGTCATCTTTTGCCATTATTTTTTAAAGGGCAGGAGGACAGAGGGTAAGTAGCACAGGCAATCTCTCTCTGTGTACCATTTCATAATTCACAACATGATGATCAATCTGAATAACTGGGAACATGGTTGCCACTGTCAAATGCTGAGTATGTGACATTTTGTTTTCCTTTGCTATGCCTGCTGGATGGTGTGGTTGCTACATGTGTGCCATCTTCCTTTGATTCACCTTCCAAGTAGGAATTGGAGGTGAATGTTTATCATCTGCTTCTGGCAGTTTACAAAGCATTAGCCTTTATTTTTTTTTTTTTTTTCATTTTAACAGCTATTTGCCTCATTTTCTTCTTGTCTTCCAGCTCAGTGTCCCTATGCTTGCCCTGATTCCCTCTGGGATTTCAGAGGCATGGAGCAGCAGCATCAGAGCTGATCTGCTGACAAAAAGGTTAATGAGAGCTCTGTAAGTTCTCATTGGTCTTGTTTGGCTTTGCTTTGTAAGTAAAGGAGTATACACTGGTGTCACAAGTATATCTGAAGTTTCTGTCCCTTGCTATGCTTCTGCAAAGAGCTGCATGTCCCAGCAGATGGAGTAAGATAAACAGCAAATTCACAGCCATTGATATGTGCTGGTTTCCATCACAATTTGGATGCAAACTGGAGGTCATGCTGCTAACAGTGTGTATATAGGCTGTAGTCAGCTGATTGGAAGGACCAGATACTTGCCCCTGCTTTGCAGTTCTATGAGATAGTGTTAACTGGGATGGCAGATGTCTCAGAAGTAAATTAACATTAACAGTCAACTGGAAATCATATACTTCCCCAAGGTCCACAAGCACCCTGCTGTCGTACAAAGAGAGATGAATCAAGGAAAGATGCCAGTAGTTCTTAGGGAATTAGTTATTCAGTCTTTTATTAATGGAAAAAAAAAATTTCCATAATTCAATATCTTTTCATATAAAACAAAAACAGTGTCACAAGGAGAAACCCTGTATTATTCAAAAGCCCATAATTCTGCAGAACATTTTGCAAACATAAACAACACAATCAAAAATATATGTCTTTTCAGTTGCCAGCAGCAGGAGTATGCCAAGAACTGAGTCAGAAATTACCCCCAGGAAGTTTGCTTTTGAAAATAGGCAGGTTGTATTAGGATGCATGGTGAGCCTGTGGGAGTAAGAGGCTGTCCACGTGCCACGAGTTTGAATGTCATTTTTGCGCTTGCTTAGGCTTGTAGATTGTGACAGGGCCCTTGAAAATGCCAAGGAAATAATAATAATAAAAAAGACAGCTAGGGATCTAATCCATGTTTACTTATTTTGTTTTCTCTTTCTTGTTTTTGTTTTTTTCATTTTTAAATACAGTTCCTATCTATGAGTAAATTAGGAAAACCAGTAGCTTTCCTGCTTGAAAACTCTTGTATCTTCTGTTATATTGATATCCATATTCCTTGTGCTATGTTTTCTTACCTCTGCAGAAGATTATGCTGCTTTCATTCTCTTGGTAAACCACTGCTTTTTTCCCCTGTCTTTTTTACTACAGTTTGGGCTTTATTCAGTGAGATCACAAACGTATGTGCTTGTACTTTAACTGTTATCAGCCATCTTGCAAGCTTTAACCTTGAGTCAAAAACGTGTTCAGATGGTTTTTTTACAGGACTTTTGACATGAAGCAATAATGTAATGCTGTTGAATAAACTCTCCATGCAGAATGCCTGAAGGTGAAATTTGTACTGGAACTATGATATTGTATGTCAGCTTCTGATAAAACTGTATAAATATTGTAATTTTCAAGGTACATTTTTCATACAGAGTCATTCACAATCCTATCCCTAAAAAAACCCCAACCAAACAATAAAACAAACAAACAAAAAAATCCCCCTCCAAAAACCCTCTCATATTAAAAATACATGCATTACTTAATCTGTATACATACACATGTATATATGTATGTATGTATATGGTAAGATTATGTAACTGCTGTTTCTTTCCCTTTCTATTTTAGTTTCTCAGCATGACTGCAGTTGTCTACAGAGATAATTGGAATATTTTTGCTCCTAAGGAAGGAGGACAGAATTGTTGTTGCTGTTTTACAGATGAAGAGAAAAGAGGTCAAGTGGATTTTTCTCAAGGTCACACAATGACATCTGCAGCAGAGCTGTGATTTGAAGCCAAATCTCCTGAACCACAGAATTTAAACTATTAAAAGATCAGAATATATTGGATGTAACAACCATGAAGACACCCAGATCAAATGCAGAGTTTTTATGCCCTTCCTCCTCCTTGCCCCTCCCTCAACATGACAGCAAACTGTGGCTTTGTTTAAACATTGCTCCAGCAATATAATAGCTCCTTTATCATTATAATTTGCAAAGCTTGATTGGACTGTTCACCTAGTCCCATGTTTGTTGGCATGGGAATGCTGCACAACAACCTCAATTTCCAAAAGAATATTTATTTTGAAGTAGATATGTGCCTCATCATTTCTTTCTTTAAATCAACTGAGTAATAAAAGCAAAGACATTCAGTTCCTGGTCCTGAAAGGGAGGATTCCAGCTCTTTCTCAGTTTCTATCTTTAAAACACACCTTTGGTGAACTACTTTCAGAAAAGGTTTAATTTATCATGCCCACAATTTGCCATTATGGGTAGTAGTGATCCATTTTTACTGCTCCACTGTCTCCCTCCTCCTGTTTGGCTTTTTTCCTTCAAACAGTCAGCATATTTGGACAGAACAACTTTTCCTGCTATCCTACATAGCCTTTAGGCTTTGGGGGCCTATTGAAATACAAGCCAGAAATAGGCAGTTGCATCCTAAATGTCCTTTGCCTTTTCCCCTCTAAGTGGAGTTGTGTCCACTGGCTTAAATCAGCACATAAGACTGAGAGGCCGCCAGTGTTCTGCAGAGACTGGGTGGTTCTGTAGTAAGATAGGTAAAGAGTGTGGGGAAACAAAGAGTTGGTANGACTATCACAGTGACCCACTGGGACGTAGTGGGGGAGGCGGCGTTGGTGTAGCTGAGAGTGGCCGGTGAAAGCCACAGGGAGGTCCGGACCTGATTTTCTCCTATCAAGACACCTGGAATTAGGTGAGCCACCAACTAGCAATAATGGGGGACTACTTGTGGTCTCTGCCTCGTATCATGACCGCCTCGACAATGACATGGTTCTGCTTGCCACATTTTGGGGTAGTTCTCTTCTGATACCTTAAATAACCTGATTTTCTGTTTACCTACTTTAGCACTCAGCTCTTGCGTTTTAACCTTGCCAGGGTTATCCCCTGTCTCCTTTACGTTGATTAGCTGAGAAACTGGAGCTAGGTTAGTTCTGGTGTGCAGAACTGCAACACCTTTCCCCCGCACCTGGCAGCTTCTGCTCTCATTGACAAATCTCAGCTCCAGAAACACTCTGCATTTTTTCCTTTTTTATTCCTTTTCTTTTCATCCTTTTCATTTTTGGCAGGTTGGGCTGCTTCAGAACAGTTTTAATTTAGGGTCATATACCTGCTGACTGCAGACATTCTGCTGATTTCTGCTGCTTCCCTGACTCATTTTGTCCCTTGCAAACAGCTGGAGCTAGGCTGTCTTAGAAAACTTCATCATAGTGGCTGACTCAGGCAAAAGATACAGGCATAACTTTGAGATCTGGAGGCCACAGTACTCAATGAACTTTTCTGGACTCAGTAGCTTCCTGTCTTCACTCACTGACAGACAATCAGAGGGAAATGTTATGTATAGTGGATTAATAGTTCCCTTGGTCCCTAAAAAGTAATTTCTGAGGGGAGAGAAATTGTCCTGAGATGGGAAGATTTCAGTCCTGAGTAAATGCAAAGTGAGGCAGTCTACCAGTGCAGTGCCAGGACATTAGTGATTTATTTCGCCTGAACTGGCCTTGTTGGTCTGTTTTGGGAAAGTCACTGTATTACACTGTTATGCTTCCATTGATACAGCATTGAAATGCACTACCAGATATATCTCCATCAGCACTTTAGTCATATCCTCCACTGACTTTGAAGAATTCTTTGCAGTGACTAGCAACATAGCTCACTCAGATTTGGATGTGCTTCTATAGGCAGCAAGGTCTGTTGCTGTTTTTCAACAAAAGAGGGATATTGTCAGGTTTTGCTGTTTAGTGAGAAAAGAAGAAACTGAATGATACTCAGACCCAACAGTTTAGTTCTGTTTAGTTAATGGTGATCCCATTCATCACCAGACTTTTCTGGCCTAGGAGAAGGATGTAATTTAAAACCCTCTTGGTGGCAGGTCAGACAGGGGTGTCTAGGACTGGCAACCTCCTCTCACTACAGTGTTCCTTTGCCCTACTACACAACTGTTCAAAGCAGAGTTTTAAAAAGTATGTCTGTAGATAAGCAGTTTGGCACAACCATTTCAGGCTTTAGTGCTTTCTGCAAAAGCACATGATAACTCATTTTTTTGTGCCGAGTTGTCTTGATTTCATCTGCTATTTAGAATAATTCTGTAAGAGCACCTGATTGTTAGCCTTGCTCTTCAATCTTCCTCTGATCAGTACTCTCCTTGGAAAATTGTGAGTGACTTCAACACCTTTCCCCCACCCAAGCTTTGGATGGAACAGTTTATGAGGTTTAACTCAGCCTTTCCACTAAGCAGGTACATAAGAGACCTCCCTACTCAGTAAAAAGTGCTGACATTCCACTCATGTGGTTTGTGGGAGCAGTAGAGGGGCCAATGTGTTCTTTAAAAGTACTTCTGACAGGAGGGAAAATGGCCTCAAATGGCAGCAAGGGAGGTTTAGGTTAGATACTAGAAAAAACTTCTTCTGTGAAGAGTGATCAGGCATTGGAACACATTCCTCAGGGAAGTGGTAGAATCACCTGGAGCTAATTGAAAAACACGCAGATGTGGTGCCTAGGGACATGGTTTACTGGCAATGCTAGGTTAATTGTTGGACTTGATGTCTTAGTGGTATTTTCCACCCTTAATGATACTACAGTTCTATGGTGCTATGATTCCAAATGTCTACAAACTCTGTCTGTACACAGATGAAGTTTGTGACCCTGGCATTGCTGACTAATACTATTTCTAAAGCAAACAAACAAACAAACCACAAGGACAAAACATGGTGGCTTTGAATGGATCCCTGAAAAATTATGAGAACATGCCAAGTTATGTATTTTCCCAAATATATAATACTTGCTTGCATCTGCTATGGGGGTTTTCTGAATAAATCGTTCCTTTCTGTTTAAGAGAATCTGTTCTCAGAATTTCTCTGGTATTCTTCAAGTTCTAGTAAACTACAAGAATTTAGATCTTTTGACAAGAAATACTACCAGCATAATGAGACATTGTACGAGGAGCTAGCACTTCATGATTATTTTGATCCTGGTCTCTCATTTTTTGTGTAGTATTTCTTGGAAGTCATGGTGACATGGTGATCACTCCAGAAAAGATCACTTTCTTCTGCAGTTTCCATGTGACCTCACATGTAATTTCTGACATTCCTAGTCTGTTCTAGCCACTCTATGCTTTAGATATTTGAGAGATTTTGTACAGCTCAGCAGAACAGAGACATTTTTCCCACTTCTGTCTTAGGTCCTGTTTTTGTGCTACAGTCTCTGGCCAAAAAAAGGCGTGTAATTCTAAAGAAGATAACAGAAAGTTAACTCTTTTGCAAAGGTCTTTTTCTATGTGAATGGGCATTTTAGGTTGCTCACAGAATCACCAGCAAAGGTACTGGCAAAACCAGGTTGAATATAAAAGTGAAATCATAATGAAGCTCATTGCTCAGTTCCCTCTACTACTTGCTATATGGTTAAAGCACACAGATGAAAAATTGGACTGAAACGTAAAATCATTTAATCTGAAACTGAAATAAACCATAGATTTTCTGAGTGGAGCCTGGGATGGAAAAGCGTAAAGATGGGAAAGGTAAGGATAAAAAAAACAAAGTCAAACAGTCATGTCTCAATGTGGGCTCCTCTGCAAAACTTAGCTCTGGACTTGACCAGTAGTTTGTGCCTGAGGAGTTCAACAGCACTAAAACAGTAACCTAATTTAAGCAATTTACAGAAGATTGTATAGAATTTATTTCAAACCTTATTTATAGGCCTAACTTATCCATCTAAAGTACTTAAGAAATCCCAGGTATATTTTCTGTAGCACATTCACACAGGGCTGGGGTAGGTACAAGGTGAAAATTCTCCCTCAGCTCAGTGAAGTGCCCATGCCAGTTGCCTACATCTTCTCAACAGGCAAAGGTTTGAGGAGTGGGGAGGTATTGGTCCAGGCTTTGTCATCGTTGTTTGGCAGTGGTCCTTCAAATACAGCAAGTCTGAGAGTTCTCTGGCTCTGAGAGGCCCCAGTCAAAGGGAGGTTGCTGGTTAGAGCCCACTGTGGTTGGGGAGAGCTCAGAGGGTCTCACTTAGGACCACTGTTTATAGATTCACAAGAGAATTGGTTTTTAATGCACTGACAACCTGGCCACAATTAAAGGTGGAAACTTTCTTTTAAAGATCAATAACAAAAATGTTGTTCCTCTTCACTTGTTTTTCAGGTGGAAAAAGAAAAGTTTCCAATGATGTTTGTCAAAACCAGGAGCTTTTTAGAGAGCACCAGTTCCTGGGAGCAGACAGTGTTTCTCATAAGCTCAGGAGGAGCTGAGCTCAGGTGCTGTGCATCAAGAATAAAGGCTAATGAGCCTTTCTGGGATCATAGCGTGGCCTGAGGTTCAAGACAGGGAGGGATGGACTATCAGGCTTTCTAATGTTTCTGGGATAGTGTTTTTTTTCAGTGTGTTTTGAGCATTTTTTTGATTGAGTGGGTTTTCAGTTGCTGTTGCTTTTGCTCTAATGGGCCAAAATTAACTTCTGACTTCTACTGGAAGGAAATTTGAGTAAAGGAAAACTTTTTTCAGTTCCCAGTTTCCTTGTTTTGATGGAAAAAATGACTATGGGCTTAAATGTTTTACTTGCACTTACAGTGAAAGAAATATTTGAAATGCTTTTTTTCAACTTCAGAAGAAATTTTGGAAATGGTAGGTGAGGAACCTCCAGTATACAGATTGGACTTGCTGTCATGTAAGCATCTGTTGTCTTTCAAGTATTCCTTGACACACCTTCTGTCCATGATTAATCTCATTAATAAAGCAAACACTAAAAAAGTGCTCTGCCTACAAGACAAAAGTCAGAAGTCCTGCACTGGTATAAATAGTCTTCAAATGCAATTCAAGCAAGCATTTTCATTATCATATTTTAAATTTATAATGCAATAGTAGAGTAAAATGCAAAGTATTAAATATTATTATTCTTTTCAATTAATTTAAATAGAAAATTATAAGTTAAATGAAAGATCATTCTGATTTTTTTTATACTGTCACATCTAAAAGATTTTCCTAATCACTGCAAGAAGTATATTTGGAGTATACTATCCTGATATCCTAAGCATCTTCAAGTATGTATAAGGTTAATTCCTTTGCCATATTTTTAATCAGTTTTGCTTCCCCACTATCAAGTCTTCCTTTGTGGTAGTCCCCATTTTCCCAGCCTGTCTGGAATGTCCTGCCCTACGGGTTTTCACCAAAAATGCTCAACACATTTCAAAAGGACTATGCTCCAAACAAATATAGTTCTCTTAGTATTTCTGCTAAAGCTTGCTGAAACAGAAGATTACTCTTTTCTCCCAGCAAGATTACTCTTTTCTCCCTGTACATTGTGGGTTTTTCCCCATCAGTCCAACACTAATGAAGCTTCATAGCTTGAAGGCTGCTCCAGACTTTGCAGAGTCTAGAATGGCACCGTGGTGTTGTCCAGGCTGTCATTTCTACCAGATGATTACTTTGGACCCTAGACCATATTTAAAGTCTTCCTTTGCTGATCCTCATCATGGAACAAGGGGCATGCTATCATAGATAGCCATCCTGCAAATTGAGAGGACCAGTAAACTTTGGTACTAAGTGGCAGCTGCTAATATGGGCCCTAATAGTAATTTTTGTGTCCCTGAAGACCCTTCCTGTTCCCAATCAGGCCAGCTGAAAGCTTTGGGTATGCTCAGAGTGCCATGGTCTAATGCAATGAATGCCATTTTGGGTCCCTGACTTCTGCTCCTTGTGTTTACTGCAGCTGAGCCCATTGCAACTGCAGTGGTGAACGTGAGTAGTTTAACAGATCATCCTGAAATGTGTGTAACTATTTCAAAGTAGACAGTTGTCTGGACATGCTTGGCATTGCTAATTGCTATTTTATGTGCCTAGAATGGATGTTATGCCTCAGAGCAGCAGCCTGTAGAAACAGAAATAATTAATCCACCTGCAGTATCCCCAAAATTGCCTGCAGGGTGTCCACAGAGCCCCAGGGCTCCATGCTGCTCCCATCAATATCTGGCTGTGAGGATAACATGCTTATAAATTGCAACCAATTTGAGGCACCCACGCTGAAATGTAGTGCTCAAGTGAAGAGAGAAGAGGGCATAAAGGGCAGTAAGGAAAGGCAATTTAAAAGGATGAAGTTGCTCTTGAACTGCTTGATTTGCTTCCTTCTTTAGGGGTGAATTCGATTGAAGGACACACCCTACAAGCCTTCTGCTAGTGTACGTCAGCAGAGACTCTGACCCTGAATCTCTACAGTTCAATAGCTTTTAAGCTGTCTAATTCCTCTGCCTTTCCTTTGCTGTGGTGTAGCTATGTGATGCATGCATGGGACCAGCTGCCTGCTCAGGGTTGCTCATCTGTTGGGGTATATGTATCCTGTGGCATGGGCAGGTCTCCTCACAGGTTTGTATTGCCAGCATGTTATCTGGCACTGCTCTGTTGCCCCCCTCCAGGTCCTGCCACTGCAGTACAGCATCAAAGCCTTTGCTCCTGCAAGGCCACTCCTTGGTTTTCCCTCAACCAAATGAGGGTTCTCCCCCTAGTCATTGTCCTGAGGGAGTAGTACCAGGCTCTTCTGCATTTGCAGGATCAGCCCTGTGTTTATTTTATCTGTTCTGTGCAGTCATATCCATTTTTATCTCATCTGTATAGATTTAGTCATAATCTTCAAATATGGACCGTGGAGGATAGATTTCACCAAGTATGGAGGACAAATTATGAGATGGTTAAAATCTGTGTTAAGATTAAAGCTGGTGCCTTACCAATAGCATTAAAACCATTGTTTTATTACTAAATCTTGAATAATGTGATTCCTTACAGCTCTTCAGCCAATATTAGAGGAACTGTTTTCTAAAAGCATATAAGAAGAGGATGCAGGGGTCTCTCTTGAGCCTCTGAGCTGACCTGGGAATACCAACTGAAATAATGGTTTTTATGGGTACATAACAGATATAGTGCTAGACAAAGCAACACACTGATTATAGCATTATATGTTGTTGTTTGGGGTTATTTGCAAATATAAGAACTAAATCTCATATTCCACCACAAAAAGATATTAGTCCTTGTCAAAAAGCCCTGGAAAAAAAGGGAAATCATGCTGGTTTAATTTTTGCTAGTTGACCATTGCTTTTATTTATGAAGGCTAAAGAAGCTAGAGGCTGGATAAATAAATGGGAATCATTATTTGTATAAAGCTGGTGAGCTGGAATTCCCACTGACTCTATTTCAGTTACATTTCTTTCCTCCTCTTTTATTGCCCATTGTTTCTAAATTCAAAGAAGAGGTAATGCAGAATGAAATGCTTTAGTTCTGTAAGAAATACATCATCCAGACCACAATTGATTAGAGAGACTATTAAGCAATGCATGCTGGAAAAAGCAATTAATCTGCTGAGAAGTAATTTTCCAAGTGCAACATTTTTCACTGACTACATATTTTAAGAGGTATCTCATTATTTAGGTCTCCTGTAGGTTTGCATCCTTCTCTCTTTCTTAAAAATGTCTTTAGAGAAGAGGTAGCCTAGATTCAGACTGTGTATATTCCTCTCCCTGGAACTTCAGCAAAACTTTAATGTCTTGGAAGCACTTTCATTAATTGATTTTTTTTTTTTTTTTCCTCAGAGTTTCTGCTGCTATCTGTGTCCCTCTTTCCATGGAAATTCAAGTCAGGGGTCCAGTTTGTTGTGCTGTTAGTTTAGGATAGTTTTAAGCCAGTCTCTGTGTCCTGACCTACATGTGATCTCACTGCTTCCTTCAGTGGTCTAGGAGAGACAGTCGCAAAGCTGTTCTTTTGTTCTCCTTCTGTGCTGATTTGCCACTAATGAAGGTGTGTGGTGGTGTGCTAAATTCTAAGCCAAGTGTTTTCCCATGATTATTGCCCTGCCAGCCCAGCTGTCTGCCTGCACCTGCTCTGTGTTCAGGCTGCCTCTCTTCCTCCAGCTGAAGGTTCCATTAACTGTACTTTGTGGGAAGCTTTTTGTATACATGGTTTGGAGCAAAATTGCTACAATGTCTTTGGGGGTGGAGAAGGAAAAGAAGGTGAAGGGTACCTCATCAGTCTTAATCAACCAGCTTTGGTCTGAGCCTGCTCCAATCAGCCAGAAGTGGTAGTTTTCCCTCTCTTTCACTCAGTATAACACACAGCAGGCATGCTGGACAGTCACTGTACAACTTATTAACAGTGACTAGGCCAGGCTGTGACCTTTCACTGCCTGCATAAATGATACAACCAGGTCTCCAGATACAACAAAAAAGGGAAGGTACTTCTCTGCTTCAAGCTTCTGCGCTATGTTAGAATTGGCTTTAGACAATCAGTTCAGGGAGACCACAGTTAAAAAGCTTAAGGGCCCCTACTGAGAGAATGGGCAGTAATTTTGCTGCCTCTGTGAAGTTATTCTTGTGAAAACAGTCCAGCAGCTCTGTCAGTTTCCAGTACAGTCAGGTGTATAACACAAGAGTGTTCTGCTAGACAAATATGCATGCCTAGAGGGCTCCCTCCCTGTGCATGAATTTTTCTCAGTGCTTTCCTCCATCCTCTTTGGAGATAGACAAGGCAACTGCCTTATTCCTGCTGTTACTTTATGCATTTGATCATGTCCCTCCCAAAACAAATCTCATATCAAGATATGGAAGGTGGAAGAAGGAGGGGCAGGCTTTAAAACCAACTTATAGCTATATCAAAAGCACTGGGATATCTCAACGTTGTACATAGCGGATTATATTTAGCAAGAGAAAAAAACCAAAACCACTAAACAACCTAGGAACCTGGAAATTCCTAGGTATAAAGGAATCACGGTGAAGGATTTCATGAAGAAGTTTCTGTGCTACCTCACTGTGTGCTTGTCTGGTGTTTCTCACTGTAGAATCATAGGGAGTCACCATGCAATGTGGGGAAAGACAGTCTTGTCCTAACCTTCTGCAGCACAGCAGCTCTCTGGAAAATTCGAGCCATGAAACCTGTACCTATTGTTATTGGCCTGCTAGCTTTTAAAAGTATGAAATATGTAAAAAATTCTGAAGGAACTGTTCAGCCATGGTAACCCTCCAGATGGGCTCCTTCCCTGTCTGGTGAGGCCCAGCACTGTTACTGTTTTTAATGGACATAAACAAGCAAACAACAACACAATGGATGAAGATCAAATCCTGCCCAACAAAGAAGGGGTTGAACAAAAAGCCATTACTAATGGTGTATTAAAGCAGTGCATATGCAAAACTGTGTATCTGTGGAAAATGAACGATTGACCTCTGTGTTTCTGTAACTAGTGAGAGTTAACTACACAGAGAAAAAGGATTTACTTGAATTGTAACATTACTTGGATCCAGAGTCTTTTCTATGTAGCAGGCACCCAGCCAAAATCATCCTTCATTGCTAACAGTGAAATGAAAAGCCATTGCATAAAAAGCTCAAAGGTTGTCTCACATGACTTCAGTTTCTGTAAATTGGGGTTTTTTCATTATTCTTAATTTGCTGGGTGAGAAAGAACCATTTCCATCGATATTGCTGCCAGATTCAGTGACAGTGAGTATCCTGCTTTCTCTTCTTTCCCTCCTTTCACACCCCTCTCCAGCAACATTAATGGAAGGATTGAGAGAACACTGAATACAAGTTAAAAGAGAGAAAGTGGAAATGGCACTGCCCCTCAAAGCTAGAAGCTGCAAAGATATCTCAAGCACAAAGAGGTGATGAAACAGCTATAAAGATTCTATTATTTCCTATGTGTAAAATGAAATCACAATCATCAGTTATGCGGCGTCCATGCAAATTTGCATTAAGGCTGATTTTTAAGCTGGTCTCTAGTACATTTATGGAAATGAAAAGTAAGAGTTCCTTGTTTAAAGAGTCCAACCATTGTATAAAGGGTTCTATATAGGTAAAAAATAGTCAAAGTTGTTGTATTTTATCTGTCTTTGGTTTTGGTTTTTTCTTCATTTTAAACATCAATTCTGTGTGTAAAGAGAGTTTTACCAAGCAAGCTCTTTCTCCTGTGGAGCAACTCTTCAGTACTTGGAGTACTGGCAAAACTTAAGAAATCAAAATTCAGAGTAATAAATACAAAAAATTGCTGATGAGAGTCTTCACATAGCTTTTAGGTATGCAAGATGTAGCTAGTGAAGTTTTCTGCCATCTGGAAGACAAGCAGCATTTCCTTCCTTGTGCTGTTGCACAGAGTGAATGTGCTGTATTGGAAAGAAGTCCTGATTTCATGCCACCTTCCCAGCCTCAGAGATTTCAGACCTGGAAACCCCAAATATCCTCAGAGATTTCTCAAGCTGTGTAGCACTGTCCCCTGCCAGGGCTGTGCACAAGAGTGCAGCGTCTGTTGCTCTCCATTTCTTTTTGTTAAGTTCGTATGCCAAACAGCTGGGGGGGAAAGAAGTTGCATTTGTTGATTTTTGCTGAACTTTGGTAATCCATGCTGCATGTTCCTTCAGTGGCTGTTTGGCACAGTGATGGCAAGTTGAATTTGGTGTTGCTGATCTTTCCAGAGCGGAAAAAGCTTTCATTGCTTCAACAAGGCTTTCAGCGCACTTCACAGAAGAGCAATTTAAACAGAACACAACATTGAAATCGAACCAACCCTTCCAACGAGAGCTACCACAAAGAATAGATAACACTTCAGCACTTTCTGCTGTGCACTGCCAGCTCTGTGCCTCAGCTAGACAAACAGGAATCTTCTTTGTCTCTCAGAGAACCAGTTTTGCCCTGTTAGGCAAACTCCATGACACCATCTTTAGCAACAACAGCGAACCTGTGCTTGGGATACAAATCACGTCAACCCGTGGTTGCCGGTGTTTCATGCTATGCTTGGTTTGATTTATAATATCTGCATGGCACAATTCATCCAAGTCATGGAAAAGGTACAGTGAGTGCCCACCTTACAACTGAACATGCCATCATTCAAACTTCTGAAAAAGACTGCACAAAACCTTCTGAAGGATTTGACTGACCTTATGTGGAAACAGGTTAAAACTGGAATACTGAGTCCAGATTGGGTGTGGAGAGTGAAAAGGAAACTCAGATGAGTCTGTAAATTTTCCCCAGATTTTCTGAGATTTATTTAAGGCAATACCGAACTTTAAAAAAGTAGGTATGAAACTCAATATTATTTCTGGTAAACATTTTACAGCAAGTAAAACACAGAGAAATGTTCCTGTGTTAAACCTTAATAATAGTAGCAAACAGTCCCACCCTTATAATCATGTCTCATTCATGCAATAGGCATGTGGTACAATGCATTTTTCTCTGAATGATGTAGCTGCTGTCTGCATCTTCCTTGGAGATCTCTTAAGACTACATAAAAAGAGGAAGGGAATTACACTGAATAAAAAGTGATGTTCTGCAAAACACCAGATTAACAGGGTTTTTTTGTACTTTATCAAATCCACTTTAAATCTGCAGTCTTCATTAGTTGGAGTCACTCTCCTTGATGGCTGCAAGAGAAGCAGCCCTCAGACTGCTTGCTCATAAAATGAAACTGTGTTTCAGTGCTGCAGAGGTGCATTGCGTGGAAAGCCACAGCACTGAATGCTCTCACTGACTGCGGTTCCATAGCCCACGAGTGACTGCAGAAGGGAGTGCAGAGAAAGGCCCAGAGCTTTGCCATGTTCTCTGCCCATGTGAAAGAACAACTTGTAACCAAAAAATTTCTTATGAATCACAAAAATTCAAAACAAAAACCGACTCAAAACCCCCAAAGGTTTACAATTGCAGCATCATATCTACTGGCTCTGGTCCTGTTGCTGAGCACCAATGAAAGAGTCTGGCTCTTGTTTGCAGCTTCCCTTCAGGTTTTTGCATATTGATAGAGACTCTGCTGAGTCTTCTCTTTTGCAGGCTGAACAGTCCCAGCTGTCTCATCTTTTCCATGTAGGACAGGTGTCCCAGTCAATTATCTTCGTGGAATTTTGCTAGACTCTCTCCAATCTGTCCCTATCTCTTTTATACTGAGGTGCCCAGTCTGAGCAGGACTCAGACCTCCAGGTGTGGCCTCACCAGTGCTGGGGAGACAGGAAGGATCCTCTCTGCTGGCCTGCTCATGACACTCTTCCCAGTGAAGCCCAGGACAACATTATCCCCCTTTGTGCAAGAAGTGCAAGGGTGCAGAGCTGGCTTGTGTTCAGTTTGGTGTCCACCAGGACGCCAGGTCTTTTTCTGCCCAGATGCTTCTCAAATTGTGTAGCTCTCAGCCTCTTCTGGTGCCTGGCTTGTTCATCCCCAGATGCAGGACTTTACACATGCCCTTGTTGAAATTTATGAGGTTTCTGTCAGCCCACTTCTCCAGCCTCTCTCAGGATGCCAGTACATTACTCTGTTTTGTATCACTTGCAGACTTACTGGGAATATACTCTGATTTCATTCAGATCACTCATGAAGATGTTGACTAGGATTGAAGCTCATATTAACACCTGTGGTATAATGCTATTTACTGACCTCCAAATACACCTTGCTCCATGGATCTCCCTATTCTTGACCTGGCCCTTCATTTGTTTTTTAGTCCCTCTCACTGCCTTTTCATCCAGCCTATACATTAACATCTTGTCTAAAAGGATCCTATGGGAAATAGTAGTAAAAGCTTCATTGAAGTTCGGGTAGACAATATCCATTGCCCTCCTTTCTTCTATTGAGCAGGTAATCCTCCCATACCATTCCTCAGTCCTGAACTAAAATTTCCCCCTTGCTTCACTGATATCACATGCTAACAGCTGACTTCACATGAAAGGTGGTATCTCATTCATAGCCAGTGAGTGTAAATTGGTGTTTCACCACTGGGACAGTATGGCAGCTCTGTTTACAAGAAAATGAGTTTTTATCTGAAGTCATTCAGCTGGACACTGAATAACAGGTTAGTGTTGACCTGAATGCCTACTTGGGTTTGTTATCCCTGCTAATTACTGGAAGGGCTGTCTGGGGAAGACACCAGCAGCAGGAAGTAGCCTACCTACCCCCCTTTAATTCTAATGACCAAAGCATCCTCTAGCAGGGAATGCCATACTTCCATCTACCTCATAGCAACAGAGAAGCTGAAAGGAGAAGGAAAGCCAGGCTAGTCTCAGGAAGCTATGATGAGTAAAGTGCGGATCAGAACAGGATGGATATGGGTTTCAGAAAGAAGCCTGGGTGCAGTCCAGCCACCATTTACCCTGTCCTGTTCCTCCTAAGGTAAGGGATTTGGCTGATACAAAATTCTTTGCTGCCCCCTTACTGTAATGAAGAATCAAAAATGCAAATATTCTCACCTCAAAATGGCATTCCAGGGAAGAAATGAAACTGGATGCCCTGTAGTTACCTTGCCTGCATCTTTCATGAAGTCTTCATTTTTTAGGAAATTTACCCATTTCCAAGGGGGAAAAGTTTTCCAGCTGAAGAAATAAATGGAAGTACATTTTATTTTATTTTATGATATTTTTTATGAGGGTTTGAACACTCTCCCCCCTCAATATATTTTTTTGAGATAATATCACAGCTTTCATGAGGCTTATTTTTGACTGGTTTCATTATAACAAGACCCTATCAAGTACAGTCACATGGATAACTGGATGCCCTAGGTGATGGCCTCAGCTCAGTTCAGTAAGTATTCTGTTAATATGCAGTGTGTGGCTGCCTGCAGTCATAACATTTATGTTCCAATCAAATCATCTTTTGCAATTGTAATATATTCACTGGAGGGTTTTTAAATATGAATTCCCTGGAGAGTCTTTGGGTTAATACTATAAATAAAAAGTACTCATTCTAACAATATTTTTCATTGTGTGCCTTCATTACCTGCATAAATGTTTTTCTTTCTCAATTGCTTTTAGAGAACTTTTTGTCTACATAAAACACTGGTTTTATTTGGTAGTTTTACATACTTTATTAAGGTTGAAATTTTTAAAAGAGAACTTCTAACATGATACTGTAAAGTTGTGGGTTAATATTACTGTGTGTTGCTTGGCCATTTACATGTCGTGCTTGAGCTCAGACACCCCTCAGAAGGATGAGATTTTGATCTCATAATCAAAACAGCTCTTGGGAGCATGGGTAAGAAACTATCACACAGGTGCCATAGGATTTTCAGTGTCTTCCCACTCAGCCTGTGAAAACTAGAGTAATTTTCCCTCATCTTCATCTATTTCAGTGGATTGTCCAATGAGGCACCAATATGTGTAGTGACAACTCTTATGGATGTGATCCAGTTATTGTAAATGTCAGTGGAGAGAGGAAAAAAATGAACATACACCCAAGTTCCTTCTTAGACTGCAAGGGAACCATTCCTGGTTATTCCTTCTCCCCTCAATGAATTTCTTGGTGACTTGGTGTGGCAGACTAGAGTATCTCTGTGGNCAGCTGCTTGTGAACTTCATGCTGGACAGAAAGAACTGAGAGATAAGATTTGTAAAATAAACATCTGAAGTCCAAAATCCAGACGTTCTCCGATTCCTTCTTTTAAGCATGGGCTGGTGAGAAGAAAGATTTACACTGCCAGGGTTAATCTCAGAAGAGATCACTCCAACAACTTGGATTACATATTTTTCTAACGTCAGATGATCAGAAAATTTTGGATCTTATTACCATGGCTGAGGGATAGCACTTGAGAACCTAGTCCATAATGAGCAAGTATAAAGATCCCAAATCTCTGTTACCCTAATAGAATTATGAGAGGATATTTAACTTCTCCTTCCCTTCCTGCTCTCATCTGTACTGAACACTCCAGAATCACTGAGAATCTTTTCCACTTACTCTCTTCAAAGAGCATGGAAAAAAATTGCTGTGTACTTTGACAGAGTTATAAATATAATAAAATTGGCTGTAGAAATGTCATGTTTGTCTAGAAAGTCTGCATTACTTCTGGGAATATTTATTCTTGGAAAAGAGCCCTAAAACAAAGAGGAAGAGAAAGGAAATCAAATTATATTTTAAAAATAATCCAGTTTCATACAAAGTATAAGCTCAATCTTCTTTTTATATGGGATTTGCATGTTAATTCATTAATTCTTCCTAAGGCCTGGTTCTACCAAGTTAATTTCCTCTAATTCTACATGGTTTAGTAGTCTTGCTAAAGTCTAAAGGAATCAGTTATTTCATTGTAGATAAACTCTGCTTAATGATTTGTTAAGCTGGGCTAGAAAGTGCAGAATCAGATAGAAGAGGGCTGTAAAAGGGACATGTAGCCTACCTTCATGTCTCACTGAAGGACTACCTCTGCCTAAGACATTCTGGCACATTATTGCCTAGGCTCTCTTTGAAAGTTTCCATAGGTGAAGGTCACAATTTTCTCTACAGCCCATCTTGCCTGATTTCCCTTAACCTCTAACACACAGCTTCCTTTTTGTTTAATTCCACTGCTTCCTGTCCCATCCACTTTGTTCGTAAGAAGTGTTATTCTCTGTCTCTTTACAGCAGCCCTTTATGTGTCAGAAGCTGTTGGTGGAGCTCCTTTCAAGTCTTTTTTTTTTGGAATTCCAGCTATGTAAACATACGCTTATTCTTTCTGCTTGCCTGATATGTCTCATGTATTTCTTAAAATGTCAGGTCCCTATACTGTAAATAGTATTCTTGCTGAAGCCGTAGTTGTGATTACATCTTGCATTCTCTTGTTATGCATCTCAGAAGAGATTTTGGTTTATGTTTCATTTTCTGTCAGTATTTATTCTGTGGATGAGATGAACTATTTATCATGACATGGAATCAACTTGCAATTTGTACATTACCATTGACACAACAGTAAAATGCTGAGTTCCTTATAAGCTGATCATGGCAGACAGAATAGGAACTTCAGACAAATTTTATGAGCAAAACCCTCCCATTGAGTCATGGGATGCAGAAAGGACCCTCCTGCTTTCTAAAGACCTTCTCACTTAGGATCTACACTTAGTCTAAGTAAAGGAGAATTTCCACTGCAATCAATTCTTCATGACCATGTTTGAATCTCTAGCACCTTTACCTTTCAAACATATCTGCATTCTTTACCATAGATCCAAGTCCAAGATTTACAAAAAAAAAGGAAGCAGCAAGTGTAGGAAGTTTCCTTGCTCCAAACTCTCAGCCACAACAATAGAAAAGGCAATCTCTGGAAATTCTGTCTGAAGGCATGAAAAATCTTCACTGAGAGGGGGATCAAACAGTGTCATAGGATGCCTAGAGAGGTTGGGTAGTTTCCAGCTATGGAGATACCCAAAACTCAAATGGATACGTTCCTGGGTAACCTGCTCTAGCTCACCCTGCTTCAGCAGGCAGGCTGGACTAGGGGACAGCAAGAGAACTCTTTCAAACTTAACTGTTCTGTGAAGTGCATGGGCTTTGTTCTGTGAATTAACTGCCTGTTGCCTTTTGGTACTGCCAGTTTTAACATATTCTGGCCCTTCTGAGGGACAGACTTGGATTTTACTTCCATTTTGCTAAGGGGAAAAAAGCATTCTGTTTAAAACCATGAAAGTTTTACCCTTCATTGCTCCTTACAAATTGTTACTATTCATTGCCCTGCAACAAGCAAGCTGTTACATTGAAAATCTTGTTTATGGATAAGAAGGAAGCACATTTCATTTATTAGTAAAGCCAAGAATTGAATGTTTGTTTAACTGAAATGTCAAGGAATTCTTCAGTTTTAATACAAGTGCTGCAAAAATGAAGGAACAGCAATGCAGTGGGAGAACTGCCTTGAAATTGCCATCACACATACATTCTCTCATTCATTTAACCCCTCTCTATGTTGTGCTTACCTTTTCATTGCTCCCCTCTCTTGAGAGGTTCCTCATTGGTGCAGGTCATGGGGAGAATGTTATCACGAGCTTTTAGTATCCAGAGTCCTTTGCCAGGAAGAATGTTCATGTTATGAATTCTTCTTTGTCCCTCTAGGATAATTTTTTTATGTTGCTGAGATACTGCTCTCTTCTACAGTGGTCTGCAGCTCCATATTACACCCAAATTTAATACACCCTAGGCCATCTCAGTGTGTTCTCTCTTTATTCTCTTCACTAGCCCTGAACCCAGTTTGTCCAGCTCTAGCTGACAAACTTTAGCTGACCATGAGCAAGCTGTTTGCAGCTGTGCTCCTCTGTGCCACATCCTGTGTCCTTCTCAAGGCCTCTGCTGTCCTGCCAGGCCTGTGTTTGTCGGCACTTTGTCATCAAGCTGCTGTTGTGTAAATCTCATTGCACGTGGAGTAGCAGCTTGTCATTGCTGTCTCTGCAAACACCATCTTCATAGCACACCAAGAGAAGCAGAACAGATCAGGCACAAGAAGCTGATCAGCTGGAGGAATTGCTGCCATAGCCAAGAGAAGCAAAATAAAGCCACAGGCAGGTCAAGGCAAGTTCAGAGAGGGCAAACCTGAGAGGTCTCAGTTCTCAGGTCTTGCACATTGCTTGCAAAGCTTACAGTCTTCACTAAGAATGGCAGAGCTGTGTCAGAGGGGCTGCATGATTAACACATGACTGGTATCTGGGTCTGTTCAAAGTTGCTGGCATACTGTTAATCAGCAGCAGTTGTCTCCTCATGCTGCAGTCCGGGTTCAGCTTCAATTTACTCCTGTTTCCCAGATAACACCTTCTCTTTAACAATCATGTCCTGGTGAGGATTACTCTCTCTGGAAAATCTTTCTTCAGCAGTCTCTTCCAAAAAAAACCCCTCATCAGCTAGATGGGATGAAGGACACTTTTGCCTGATAATGGTTCTTTTCCAGCTCTGTTTTTCAAACTGCTATTTATTAAATTGCTATTAATTCAAGTACTTAGTTGGAGCAAGATTATAACCATAAGCCCTAGGGTCTCACCTTCTTATCTGCCATTGAATTATCCTTTTTTTTTTTTTTCCCATCATCATCTTTGGCAGACTTATGCTTATTGGCTGTTGTGCTTGTTTTCAGCATAAAATGAACAAATACCCCATTTGCCTCCAGACTGATAGTCCATTTGTCATTTGATACAGCACTGTCTGCTGCTCCTGCACACAATCTCTCTGCTGTTGTTTTCAGGCTCTTTGTGCTACTCTGTTTTTGAATGCCCGAGGAGACTTGTAGGGAGATGAGGCTCCTGCATCTTGTGCCAGCATAATCTCAGTCTGCAGTGTCTATGGCAGCAAAAATAAAAGCCCACATTGTTTCCTGTCTTATGACCTCTGGATACCTTTATGTCTTAGGTATTTCCATTATTTGGGCTCATAATCCAAAATGGCAAAGTCTCATGTTCCTCATGATAGACTTACCATGATATGCAAGGCTTCCTCAGAATGTAAAATTATAATTGCTTTATCAAAATTTAATTTTGGGTCTTACATGATATATTCCTCTGCTGCCAACACCGTCCATGTCCCTAGAGTTTTGTATTTCTGCTTTTCTATAACATCTACTTGATTCTAGCCCTACAAATTGAAAGAAATGTTCTTCAGGCTTCTGTCAATTGTAAAGTTTTTCCTACCTGCCTTTTTCTTGTATTGCATTAACAATTGTTTTCTGGATGTCCAATACCACTCCAGCACATTTCTCTCACTCCATTATTTTAGAACGGCTCTTCTTAATTAATTTCAGTCTTGACAGCTTACACTGTCCAATAATCAGTCAGTACTAACCAGTCCAGCAGAGATCTGGCCCTGTTGCCTTCTCTACATTTTCCTGAGTGGAGAGGTGTAGCCAGAGCTTCTTCATAACACAACAGCTGGTTCAAAGCCACTTCTGGGAGAGTGGCACAGAAATATATTTTTCCACCTTTTCTAGATTGGTAACAAAAGCAGATAGGTCCACCTGATCTGACTTTCCTTCTGATATGCTATTCCACTTGATACTTGGATTTTACCTTACTTCTTAAAAAAAAATACTTTCTTTGTATATTTATCAATAGTTTTTAGCACCTTTTTTCATTCTCACACTTACTTTTAAATTTTAAACAAATAAAGTTGAAACTGATTGAGGTACAGAGATCTCCAAGGGAAAGAAATCGAAATACCATGTGCCTGGCTCAGGGAAAGATGAGTGGAACTCAGTCCTTTTCAGGGGCAGCAGCCAGCTCTCAGGTCAGTACTTCTGTTTGCATCAGACAGTGCTCCAGCTGTGCCACACACTGCCTCTAGCCCACTCAAAAGGGAGAAAGGAACAATGGTGGAGAGGTGAGGGATGGTGGAGGATAGGAAAGGTGCTAATTTATGAGGGCAGATGACCCAGAAATCTCTAGACTGTTTGGCCTCATCTGCTTTGTGGCACTTGAAACTGCCTCTAAAAATTGCAGTGCAGTGGCTGCGCTGTGCTACATGGCTGCAATTATGGTCATGGAAAAGGGGGGGGAAGTTCTGGAAGTGCTCTTGAAACCTTATTTTACCCATCTGTCAAAAAAAAAGTATTGATAATGACTGCCTTGGACCTGGGCTTGATTAGAAACTGTAGTCTTAGGCTGTAATCTCTGTCACGTGTTACACTTTTGTTTGGTGCTGCTTTTCCTGTAGCATTTCCATGATTGAGAGGTAATTGTTGTCCTGAGCCCGGTTCTTGAACATCTCTGAAGCACAGCAAGCAGTGTTTGCAGGAAGAGATCACTCATGTTGGGAAAAAAATGTTTCTCCCAAAACATCCTTCCAGGCTCTAAGTGTACAGATCTGAGCTAAGAGAGGTTTCTGACTCAAAGGGCTCCTTGGACAGCATTCAGAATTCATTAAATATGTGGGTGTGGGTACCTTTACTTTATCCATGTTTGAAAAGAAGTCATGAAACTGCTGCTACTCAGCAGCCCTCCTTTTGCCATCATCACAGGTTCCAAGCACAGAAGAATACAGAGTTGCAAACACATTGAGCAGTAGTGTGAAGCATTTTGTTGTATGCCTTTTTGTTCCCCTTGCCAGATTTCCTGGGTAAGTAATAAAGCAACTTGGACACCGCTCCACTAAATTAGGTGTAGATAACACAGGGTTTGGTTAGCTTGTGCATGGTAAATACAACTCTCAATATGTATTTTAGTGGCTAGCACTCTACCTATTTGTTTCTCAATTAAAGGCCATCTGCAGCAAGTTTTCTTCATGTTGTTTCATGAATTAGCTGTAAAAATGCCAGCACACTCTGCAAAACACCATTTGTCACGTTTCTTGCTAAATTAGACATTGCTAAATTGGACTAATCAGTGCAAGTGTTTTTCATTTGTGCCTTGTAGAGTCTGTTTCACTGTGTTTCCACCTTGGCATCATTGGAATGAAAAAAACAAGGAAAACCTCTTAACTGTCCTTTGTGCTGGGGAAGTACAGAACCTGGATTCATGCTCATCCTATGCCTTGTTCAAAGCTTAACTTGTTCCACAGGGAAATCAGAAAAGGCCATAAATTGTTTCACTCTCAGAGCAACCCCTGTTCTGTGTTGTGCAGTGTGAATTTTCACCATCAGGGTGCACTGAGCTCTTGGGTTCTGCTCCGGGTTGAGAAGAGTGAGGTGACAAAGCAGTATCTTTCAACTGTTTCCATCCCTTGGAAAGCCCAGATGAAGGCAGGTTAGATGAAGACAGATGAAGACTGATCTCCCCCATTTGCCTGGAATTTCGGATTATGTATGTAATAAAAATTCCAGAGGAGTTAATCCTTATTTGAAGGATTGTGTCTTGTGAGATATACCTGATACAGCTGCCTTTGGAGGTTAAAGGCATTTGATTCCCTCCCTTCATTCTCAGTAGCTCATGAGAAGTATCAGATCTAATATGACTTATGAAAAGTATGTTTCTTCTTGCTTGGCTAAAAAGGTTAGGTTTGTCTCTGAGGAATGATTTTAAAGGTTACTTTAATGTCAAATTAGTGGTTTTGATTTCATAGTAATACAATTTTCAGTGTTTGGTGGATTCTTTTAGTTAAAATAGCTATTGGGTGACATTTTAAAAGCAATCTTCTGTTTTGCCTGCTGAGACTTTAAAGCATAGTGATTAAAAATGGAAGGTCACAAAAGCACTGCTAAAACAGTTGCCCTTAATTTTAAATGCTGAAGTACAGTTCTCTCCCTGGACACTTTCTGCTCAGCTGCTTATCCATATCCATATCTTAGGTACTATACCACTTCAGCTGCAGATCCTGACTCAGAATTTGATGCCCTCCTTGGCTGGATATAGGCACACACTTAGTGCCTTTCCCTGCTCCTGGAAATTCTCACATGTAAATTCAGAAGGGCTAGAAAGAAATATGTTGAGAAATGGAGAGTAAATGGCTTGCATAAGGACATGCTTCAGATCAGTAGCTGAGTTTGGACTACAGCCCAGACCTTGTAAACCTCTATCTAGTGTGCTGGCTACTCAGCTCCTGGCTAAACTATGCAAGAGTACATTTCAGTCACCACTGAATTAGAAAATTTATTTGCTGTATCAAAAACTCATGTGATGGTATAGTTGTTAACAGTGTCACTTCCATTATATTTTTCAAAAGAAAAAGTTGATCTCCAATTTTTTTTTACCATAGTACCTGGTTTTGAAGAATATAAGAGCTATATATGAGCATAACTTAGCATAGCCATGTAGTTAAAATGTAATTGTTGGGACTTAGTTATCACAGAAGTTCCAAGGACTCTAGAGAGTTGTCCTCTCTGAAAGTATCTAATAATACATAAAAGCCAGTCCCCAGGTTGTAGAATTTGAACCAGAGTGAAACTTTCTCTCTCTTTTCCATAAAGAGTTGTTGGTCTGCTTAAGAGATTCTTGGAACAATGAACAATTGCTACTGGCTCATCATCTTACATTGTTTAAATAGACAACTTTCATTTTTTATTTTCTGTTTAGGAAGAATGAAAATCATCTTTGCTTACTTTTTGTTCTCATTTGGTGTACTGTCTGTGGTAGGTACTTCAAAGTGCCAGTGATTACCAAAAAAATGAAGCCTTACTGTCTTGGGTTGCAAAGCAAGATGTAACTAAAAGTCTGTATTCTATTTACCCTCTGTTGAAACAGGCTGGGGAGGTGTTTTTCTTTATCTCTTCTAACACCAGGAGGGAGGGGGTGGGGGGTGGTGGAGCTGTGGTAATGGGCCAGCTGTTCAAACCAGGTGGGGCAGTGTTCTTTATCTGTTCCACTACCCATCCTCCATCCAGGGGAATAGAGGCTGCCCATGGGCCATTGAAGGTTCCCTGCATGACTGATAAAATTACATCATGCCATTGTGAGATGCTCCACCCTGGAGGAACCAAGCATTCCCACCTGGATAAAACCTGAGCCTCAGAACACCAAGCCAGCCTGTTTTCCACCAGATACCCGGATGAAGACCAGACCCATCTCATCATACCAGACCCTCAGAAGGAAACTACACCCTTCTACAAGATCATCACTGCTCAAACAGAACCACATCTGTCCCTTCAAGAGGACTTAACTGGACTGCTATCAACACCCTGACCAACAGGGTGTCAGGCTGTACTTTGATTCTGTCAGTGTTTCCTTGTTTAGTTTTTTGGTACTGCTGAATTTTTATTTTTAATATTCCTAGTAAAGAACTGTTATTCCTATTTCCATATCTTTGCTTGAAAGTTCCTTAATTTCAAGATTATAATAATTTCAGAAGGAGGGGGTTTACTTTCTCCATCCCAAGGAAGGCTCTGGCTTTCCCTGGCAGACATCTTTCTTTCCAAACCAAGACACTTACCAGTATTCAACTTGTCTTTTCAAACATGTTGAGGCACAGGCAGATTTACGACATGGTTCCTGTGGGTTCTGTGCGTGCTTGATCTGCGTGTGCAATCTCTCAGTTTATGCTCACTCATACCAGAAGGAGGTGCCTGCACAAATGTGCTGGTGGGGCTTATCAGCTTTATCTTGGGTGACAGTTTACCTATTGAAAGCTGGTCCTGGATGCAGTGATCTTGTGCAAGATTTTCTGTTGAATAAATACTTGTATGGTAATAATATTAAAGTCCAGAAGGTTTCTCTTTTCCAGATTCCATTTAATTTCCTCTTTGGCTTGTCTGTAGCAGAGACAGGGAAGTAAGGCAGAAACTACAGCGATTTTCCCTATTAAGCTTGCTTTTCCCCAATTCCCTATAATCCTAATTTGCAGATTTGACATTAGACAGTCCTTCCTAAGAGCAAGAGGAATCAATCTTTGTCATTTCTCCACATCCAAATTAATGTGCTATTAGAATAGCCCTATTTCTTGCTCTGCCAAACCTTATTGGAAGATGCCATCACTATCTCCAGTTTGGATGGTCTGTTCTTATATTTGCAGGAAGAAGTCTGGCAACAGTGTCATTTCCGATCTTTAACTGAAGACACTGAATGATACATGTTGTATATCCAGACCTACTAGCCTGGTCCTGTTCTGTTCTTCTGTTGCAAGAATATGTCTTTAAAGTTCTTCCTGTCAGGCAGCAGCCCAGAACTGTCTGTATTTTGTAGGATGTATGTCCATGCTGTCTATTGTGTTTTAGCTGTCACTGTCACTGTGCTCCTCAGCTCCAGCTAAATATTCCCAGCAAGTGTGTTTTCAGGCTACTCACAACCACAACAGCCCTAGGAAAACTGGTAATACATCTGCTTCAGATGCTTTAGAAAGCTTGCCCCTGGGCTAAAACTGAACAGCATTTTGCCTTGTAGCTGAGCAGAAAAGGAAAAGGAGGGCAAGAAATCTCTGTGTCTCTTCTGCCAGAGAGCACAAGGGCATGGACTTTACTAGGCAATCTTTCCCGTAACACCCTACAGGCATGGAATGAGGGCTGTGCATGAAACTGGAACCAGTTGCAAAAATGAGACTTCTGGAACCTGTGCTGCAGGGGGAAAACTTGGAAAGGAGATGCCTCTTCTGTGCAGGTCTGCCCCTAATTGTCTGCAAAACTGTCATTGTAGTCTACAAGACTACCTACATCTGCACCTAATTGTAGTCTACAAGAAGAATCAGCACCTCTGTTTAGAGTGCCATAATTCAGCTCATATTAACAAAAACAGTCAGAACAGAGTAGTAATGACCTAAATGCCTCTGACATATGGGAAAACCCCCCCATCTAGCTCTGATGTAGCTAGGTGAATGACAGCTTTCCCTCAGTCATCCCACTGCTCAGCAGGTCCAGCTTCAGCAAGCATTAGGCTTTCCATGATGCAGGTCTCAGATACACCTTTCCATGTCCCCTTGGGTGGATACAGAGGAGGCAGCTCTGATGGGCCTCTTGGGTGACATGCATTTATGGTAAGTGCCAACACCTGGAAACAGTGTATCAGAGGCCCCAGGTAGCTCTCACACTTCATCTGGGCAAGTGTCTGTGAACAGCGCGTGTCAGCAGTATGAATGCTGTCACAGGAAAGGAATGGCAGCCTCGGAGGGAGTGGTAGTCTGACAGTGGGGCTGCTATTGGGGACATCTGCCACAATGATGACACTAATTTTTCTCCTTTACTGCCAGCCTGCACTTCTGGGATGTGTTTCTGATTCCTTCTCTGATATTGTATATATTACTCCTGCTATTTTCACCCAGCTGGGCTGCAATTCAAATCTTGGGGTGTTTCTACATACCTTAGGAACCAGTGCCTGGTGCTCCTGTTATCATGTGATTGCTTTTCAGTGTGGCAGAAAAGTAGCCACAAAGGTGTTTCTTAATGTGGCACTCAACAAGACTTGGACAATCCAACATATAGCTGTGCCTTACCAGGTTCTGCATTACCATTTTGCAGGGTTTTTTTTCCCCTCCATTTTCACAGCTCTTCTTAATAATGAAAATTTTTGCAGGATNTTTTTTTTTTTTTTTGTCCTGAATTGGACTTTTCTTAGTGTTTTCTTGCTGAAATTGCTTGCATCTCTTGGAAAAAACCTTGTAGCATCACTGCTGTCCTTGCTCAACCTCAAGCAGCAACACAGCAACACAGATGTTCAGTGCATCAGCACTACATTTATACCAATGTTTTGCTCTCATCACTCTGGGGTGATATGTGGCCCACAGATCAGGAATGGATTGTCACAACTGGTTGTTTATGTGCATCCTTTTCGTGACTTGTGCTACCAGACAGGGAATCTTATCTCATTGCCACAGGTAGCTGTGTTGAATAGAAAGATATAATTGCATTTGGAGGCAAGACAGCAATGATGGGTGTGGATTGACATGGCATCACAAGAAGCAGCGGGTAGTTTTTATTAGCCTAATAGAGAGTTATGATTCATGCTCTTCTGTAGGCTGTGGCAAGTTTTAGAAGGATTTGTGGGAGAGCAAAGGGGCATTAAGATGGGTCTAAGGAACCCTTTTGGCTGTGAGATGCTGAGGTTCCTTGTAGAAAATTTCTTTCACCTTAGGCAGAACTTCTAGAATGACATGGAAGAAGGTTTTAAAGATGCAGGCACCTTGGTTCTGAGCCATGGAATAAGCTGGTGAACTTCTGTAAGAGTTATAATCATTCTAGTCTGTGTCAGAAAAGGATCTGGATCTGCACATGATGTTGCAATTTGTCCTTTTGGAGGTGTTCCTTTCCTTACACTGCCGTATTCAGAAGACATAAGCACAAAAGCAAACCAAATTTCTTAATAATTGTTTGGACTGATATGACTTTGGGAGTGGATTCTCCTATCTGTGCTGAATCTGGTGTTTTTGCAGATCTGCCAGTAGATGATACCAATTCTGATCTATCAGATTGTCCAGTCAGACCAGAGAAGCACAATTTGAGTCATGAAAAGCAGAACAGATTCCAAAAGAAGGCAATTAAAATAATTTGTGCTTTCTGACGTTAAAGGTAAGCATAGAGCAAAATACTCATGTGAGTAAATGAGAAAAGAAACAAAAATGCATCTCTGTATTTCCTAGATTTGAAATTGAAGTAGAAAATTACAGACTAGGCTAAAATAAGTATTTATCAAGGAAAATAAAAAGAACATTTCTTTCAGCTTGTAGAAGTCTGTCCTGTGGTTTAAAGAAATCCATTGACCTTCTGTCCAGAGTCATATCTGCAGGTGACATTGAGAATATTTTGTTTCCCCCCAGTTTGCAAGCATTTGGTTTGCCAGATTCTTCTGTTCTGAGCATACTGAAGCAGCATTATTGAATATTTCCAGAAATAGTGCTAGCTTGAGGTATTGAAATGCCAAGAGCTATTATAAGAGAAATCAATCTGTTGGGCGGTATTTCCTGGAGGCGCCTGACTACTCTCTCGCATCTTGTTACCAGACCCAACTCTGCACTAAGAGGCAAGAAGGAATGCCAAGAATGAGTATTTTTACTCAAAACCCCTTTACTATAGCAGTACTTGGAACCCTAACCTGCCATCAAAAAATGTCTCTGTCCTTTGTTATAGAGGAGAGTGCTTCTCTTTCACTCTAAGCAGACATGAGCATGGCAAGATGGGATTTAGAGGCTGCTTTGAGTGTTCTTTTATTCTGCACTAGCTGATTCTCTTTGTAATAACATTAGAGGCAAACCACATGAGTTAATAAATGGTAATCCCACAGATCTTAATGGAAGATGAAAGTTCAGTGAGTCTATTTTTCCTGTAATGCAGTAGAGAGGGTTTAGGTAAGTTCATGTGATTGAATGTTTCAGCATTTCTTTCAGGTTTCTGCATGTTCGTGTATTCAGGTTTTTCAATCAAGCAAAGGTAAGTCTTTCAATAATATTTGTTTCTTTCAAAGTGTCTTATGCCTTGGGGTATTTATTGAATTTTGCTTCTGTTTTGTCCATCATCTGCTCTATGTGAAATCCTTATGCTCTGTCAGTAAAACTCACCTTTTGAGAGTGCTGGGGAAGGAACAACTTCAGACTTCAGGTTTCAATCCTGGGCTTTCTTCTGCAGTCTGAACTATATATACACCATCAGATTGGTCTTCTAGAGCACAGCTCTGCTAGTTGACGTAGAAATGCTGTAATGTGAAGGTGAGTCATAGTGAGGTAGAAATGGCAAGTTGTTCATACGTGTTACCCTTTTGATGCTCAGTTCAGCTGGATGCATGGCATGGGTTCTGAAACTCCCCATGCTATTTGCTGTGTAAAGATATTCAGTGCTGAAAAGGTTTGTGGGGAACTTCATTCCATCAGAAAAAATGTGGGATAAATGTGGCACTGAGGTTCTGAAGTTCCCACTGTCATCTTAGGGTTAAGCTCTGACTCAACAAAGCAGTGTCCTTGAAGTTGACTGGGATGCTGAGCTCTGCCAGGAGCTCTTGCTTTGCTGCTGTCCTTCACTCAGTCTGTGCAGACTGCAGCACCGTGGTAGGAGTGCGTCACACTGCAGTGCACGGTCATCAGCTCTCAATGCAGACTTTGGAGGCTGCAGTGTGAGACTGCAAGGCTACACTGCAGAGATGCTGAGCTTTTGAAAAGCTGCAGTTAGATCTGGTTGAGCAAGCAAAATGTTCACTGGCAGGGTTAAGCCTGTTTTGCTGTTTGTCAGCAGATCATGTTTTTTGCAAATGTTTCTGTAAGAGCCACAGGGCTGGAAGGAAAATCAACCCTCTGTTTCCCTGTGAGGTGGGAGAAAAAGGGACTGGCTGCATGCTGCATTGTTTGAAAAAAACTATGCAGAAAGCCCCAAGATTTACCTTTTGTGGTACCCTATGGTATTGGTGAAAGGGAGGAGAGACCAGCAGCAGCACAAAATAGGCAGCTGACACAGAGACAGAAAATCCTGCTCAGTAGGACTGCTGAGGGTGTTTTATTTGAATGACCTGTTCATTTGAAAGATCTATTTATTTGAACCACCTTCCTCTTGGCTTTCATCAGGAAAATCCAACAGGAGCCTGTAAATTTTTCCTGTATCTTTCTCAGAGCTAGGTAGGGCTGGTGCTATGGGACTGTGATGATGAATAGCTAGTTTGGCAGGATGACAAGCATAATGGTGGTCTTTTTAAGGTCAGAAAACTCTCTCCCTTTCTTCCAAACACCCTAAACCTTTGCTGGTGGTCCTGATGGGTGAAAAATGGCATGTTCAAAATAACACCTTCAAACTAGATGTTGATCAGAACTACTTGAAGAAAATAAGACTCTGTGAGGATATTTGGACTGGAAGCAGATGAGGAGGGCACTTTGGAGCAGACCACTGGTGTAGCGCATTCTTTGCATGCCTGCTAATTGCTCTTGCCAGGACCTCCAGGGATATTGCTCTTGTGATATCTTTGTAGGATCTTGCTCTCTTAAAGCCAGTTGTGTGCCAAGAAGAAATCAGTGGAAGGTAGCTTTTTAAAAGTTCAGGTAACCTGTTTTGGGATTGGCTTCAGATATTTATAAACTGTCCCTGTGCTCCTATGAAGACAGCACGAAGTGTTTTGATATATTTTAACAGCTGTATTTTAAAACAGATACATCTCTATCTCTCTGAAAGCAGCAGAGATGGTTCTGTTCTACTCTTCAATGAGTAAATTTACCGTTCAGCCCTCTCCTATTGCAGTCCCCACATGGAATGTGGGGTGTCTAGACAAAGACTTCTGTCAAAGACATGTATATTCAGATGCAAATAAGTCCAATTATAGGCAACTGTGCCCCTTTATTCATGATATAATGTAAAATTATGTAAAGCAGAGCTCTACTTTAAATGATCATACAAAGGGTACTGCTATGTGAATAAAAGGAATAAAACCCAGGATGGTGCCTACATTTCTCACCAGAAGTTTCTCCTAAGAAAAAAGTCTGCAGCAGCCCCTGAAACCCACTGCTAAGGAGCAGAGGTTTCTGTTTGCTGAAGATAGAAGCCACATATCTGAGAGGGGAGGATGATATTATACATACCTCTTTTTTTGTACATACCTTTTTGTACATACCTTGTAAACTGTCTGATGTGACCAGTTTGTAAGAGAGGTCCTGAGGGGGATGGGTACCTGGTTAGACATAAGAAAGTCTGTTCTCAAGTCCTGCTGGGTTTTTTGTTTTGTTTTGACTTTTTTTCAAGGTTAGAAAATAGCAGGAAATATCCTTCTAAGACCAGAACAATCCAGGAAATAGACAGGCCCCTTTTGCCTGACACTGTAAACAAATAACTTGCATCTTGGCTGGTTTCACCTGGAATGGAATGAGAAGAACCTTTTAGTACCCTGCTAAAAGAGTGGGAGACAAGATCTGGCTGCAGAGTGATGATTTCTCCTGTTAGTTCTGCAGAAAGACACATTCTTTAGAAACCTATTTTTAATACATAGTCTCTGTTATTCAAGCTAGTAAGAGCCAGGTTTATACTTCTAACACAATGGACAGATAAAAAAAAAATGTATGAGCAGCTTCAGTCCTGCACATGTCTTGTTCAATTATTGTTTACATAGCACATTCAGAAGGGATTGTCTCTCTATTTGGCTCTTAAATCTTTAAAAAATATTTAATCTGTGATCCATCAGTTGCCAAGGAGAGGAAATAAATAGACTGTTACCTTGTTAGTGTGCTTGCTTTTGTATTACCTGTGTAAGTTTAATGGTTGTCTTTAAGGGAGATGTTAAAAAAAGAGCAAAGACGGTAAAATATAAACTGGAAAATGAATTTTTTTTTCCATTAAAAAAAAAAAAAGCTGAGAATTAGATCAATAGAAGAAGGTAGAAGATCAGATTATGGTCAAATTCTGAAATTAATTATGTTTATAAGACATCTCAGTCATTATATCAAAGTAGAATTCCACTAAACCTGTTTAAATGTGACTGATCATTATTTTAGCACATTTGCAGGTACAAAATTGAAATGGCTGTTGTGATTGTCTGAGGCCCTAGCTACAAGTGCAAGAATAGAAGTATTATTTTCCTCTTCCCTGTGCTGGTTTTCATTCTTGGAGAATATTCAAAACAGCTTCCAAGACCTTTTCTTTGAGGGTGCTGGTTTAGGGTGAAGTTGTAATCAGAGATTCTGATGCAAGTTTCAGTGTTGGCTCTTTTGCAAAGAGATTTTTTTATCTTAAAGCAACGCGACATGAATAATTCACATAAGGCTAAATGTCCTAAACAAGAAAAGAGGCTACCATTGGTAGCAAGTATATGTGGAAGCCTGTTTTTTTTTTTATGTTGCCAGAAAAATCACAAAGTCCTTTTAGTACATTCAAGAGAACCAATCTGTGCTAGAAATGTTGATTTTATGCTCTGGTGAAAGGAAAGGTAGAGCAAAAGAAATTAAGTATGTGATTGAAAGTACATTAGTTTAATGGTCAATTAATAATAGGGGAATATTTGAATTGAAATAGTTTTTATGAGATATTCTTTTCATTATACAAGTTTAGGGAGTTCATTATTGTACCTTTTGCTTTCTTTCATTTATTTATATTTGTTTTAATTTATTTAATTCCTTTCTACCCCATACAAAAACACCCTTTATAGTAGTAAGTTTAGATAGTTCATTTCAGGTAAAAAAGTCATGGAAAAATACTTCCTGTTAATGATTAAATTTTCATGGTATCAAACATTAACCTTGTGTTTGCATAGAATATTCTAATCATGGAATCAGTTGGGAGGGGCTTTTAAGTTCATCTAGTACAACTTCTCTGCAGTGAACAAACTTTTTCAAATTAAATCAAGCTGCTCAGGGCCCCATCCAACTTGACCTTGAATATTTCCAGGGATGGGATATCCAGCATTTCTCTGTTCCCATGCCTCACCAACCTCACAGTAAAATAGTTCTTCCTTGTGGTTAGTGGGAATTTATCTTCCTTTAGTTTAAAACCATTACCTCTTGTCCTATTGCTATAGACTGTGTTAAAGAGCCTGCTTCCATCTTTCATATAAGATCCCTCTAAATATTTCCTCATGATTTTTCTGGTAATTTTTTAGCCCTCCTCTGAACCCACCCCAACACTTACATTCTTTCAACCCATGTATGGGTTGAAATACTCTTTGCTTTCTTATTAGACCAGAATTTTTACAAAGCAAAAGAAAAAGCCAAATGCCTTGAGGAAAGTATCACTTGTTGTTCATGTACCTTATTTTCATGTGAGATAGACATGTTTGTACACCATGTAAGAAAAGTGTGTTCCAGTTTCTGTCAGAATGAGTTTTTTGCTTTGGGACAACAGAGTGGAACAGGTGGTGCCTGTCAAAGGATGCATGCTGCTCTCCTCACTGTGCTCCCTATTATATCCAAACTGAGATTAATTATGTTTATGAGACATCTCAGTCATTATATATGATCTCAGTCATCTGTACCTGAGCAGTGACCAAATTAAAAAAAAGAAATAACAAACACTGACTGGGATACTTTTCCTCAGACACTCAAAAACTTGTACCAGTTTAATTCATTCAGACCTGTGATGTGCTCCTTATTGAGTTAAAACATTTTTATATTCCTGTGAGTTGCTGAGATTAGATTAAACTTCATCTCCTTTTATTTGTGTGTGTGTGCATGCTGCCTGAGCCTTAAAAGAAGATGGAAACCAAATGAACCTTGTGCTGTTTTTTTTGACATGTGGACAATTTTTGGAAGACACCTTTTAGGAACAGAAAACCTGATACTGGATTGTAAGATACTCAGTGGAAATAAGGATGTGTTTGGTCACAAAACCCTTCAGCTCTGGGAGTTTTAGAAGACAAGGCCACTCATAAAGGCGTCTAAGCAAGGGCATCAAAAACCTGGCTATCACCAAACACCATTTTTGCCTTTGTCTCAGATGAGATCATAGCTAAAAGGCTTCCAAAGTGACCACTGGATACAGAGATGGATTTTGGCTATGCAGGACACAGCTTTCACATTTGTGGCACTTTTGTGAGAGTGTAGCTCTTCCTCACATGCAGCATTTCCTCCATCACCTGCCTCCTATCTGTTTCAAAGTTCCTCTATCAGCAAGGAACAGTGACATCTGACTGGAGCCTACAGGGAAGGAGCAAAATTATGGCTAGTTGCCAAGTGTCAGTTTGTGTTATAGAAAGAACAAGCTAGGTACAGGGCATTCCCCTGGTCCTTCCAAATGGCTCTTTTAAGAATTATTCCATTATTTAAAAATAAACATGTTTCCATAATTCAGGATAAGAGTGTCTGGTTTAAAACCATTTTGTTTTGCACTTTACCTCCCCAATCACTGTAAGAAAAAATACCTAAAGTTCTGATAATATTGAAAGCCTTTCCCCACAACTGTAGCTTTAAAAAAATTACTGTATGAAATGGGGGTGAAAAGGCCCTATTTTAAAAATGTCTAACTCAGTGGGAGATATTTCTACATAGTATAGAAGAAAAATCACTTTAGATTTTTAGAGTTGACTTTCTCATTCCCTCCAACGTAAAAATCAGTCAGGGAAAATCAAATAAACCAAAAAGTTTCAATGAATCAATTGTGTACCCTCTGAAGAGACCCAATAGGAGACAAAGATACTAGCATGGGACAGTGATTCTGTTGAATCTGAACTTTTATTGTCTACCTCAGAGAAATTAAGAGTATATTGCTAGCCAAATTACTATAAATCTGCATGGATAATTTACTCCATTTAATAATTTTAATACTTATTTTTCACTGCTGATAGAAATGAAGACTTCAATGATATTCCATTTTAATCAGTTTTTAGGAAATTATGGAGGCCATATTAAGGAGCATGTAGGTCTTGCTGTGATTTGAAGGAAGCCTGTTAGAAAAACCCAAACTTCTCTTTATTAACCTTCAGAGATTATGCTTAGAATGGTCCCTCTCACAATGTCCAGTTGCACATAGTGTGGCTTTACTTACTCAGAATAAGCTTTTCACCCATCTGCCACATGAACCTGTGAAAGGGATTTGTAATTGTACAGTTCAGATGCAGTGCAGGTAAATCTGGAGGCAGGCTTCAGATTATCCTTTGTTTTCATCATGTTTGTTTCCTCAAGTTTTTGACTATGTACTACTTTTTCTCTAATTTGATTCTATCTGTTTCCCATCTGTACTTTTTTTTCTTTTTTCTTTTATTTCATTAGAACATAGAGTGGTTTTTATAGCTCCTTAAGAAATGAAACATGGATACACTTGGTTTTTCATTAGCTCTGAAAAATGAGTTCCCATTTTGAGTTGTACACAACTCATTACAGTATCATTAACAGATTTAACATAAATAATGGAGGCAACTGAGGATTAAGTGTAGCCATAAATATGATAAGTGGCTGACTTAAGGAGAAATTTGTGAGTCTGAAATGTTTCCTGGTTTTGTGAGTTCTTTCAGTTCTAAGATACAAAATTCATTGTCTCAGATGGGGGTGAGTCTGACTTTCACTGACCATGTCAAGGCCTTTGTATTCAGGGGTATTAATTACAGAATATGTTTACAGAAGAAGTTGTAGAGATTCTCTCTGTGACTGAATTTTCAAATGTTAATAGTTGTGCATAAGGAGTCAGATGGCAAAGCTCTGTTCCTCATTTCTCATTTTGCTCCCTGCCTTCTACCCCATCAACCCTAAGTCTTTTGTATGCTTGACATGTTTCAGGCTTCAGTTTCTTCATGGTAAACTTCAGACTGACTGCAGCACAGTGTCTATGACTAAAGAAAGCAAATATAGTCACTTTCTGTGTTATTCACAAAACCTTACAACCTAACTGCAGCAATAAACTTTCTTGGCCTGTATAAAGTCTGTTTGTTACTAACTTTTTGCCATGTGGTGAAACACAGCTATTCACTCTGAAATGGAAGACCTTTTTCAAATTAAATCCAAGGTGTTTAATTCAAGCTCCTGCTGTTCTGATCAACTGTTCCTGGTGTTCTGATCAACTGTTAAACATTTCTTGCCTCATCAATTTGTGTTGTCATACACATTCCATTGCAAAATGACAGTTGGAACTCAACCCTAAATAAAAATTAAGTTTTCTTTTTTAATAGTTCAGTATTGTTTCCTTGCAAAACCCTTCTTGAGAAAGAAAGATACAAATATCATATGTTAATGCAAAGAGGAGAGAACCTCTGCTTTTTTGTACATAAAGGATGAAGTGTATGGCTTCATGTGAGTCAGATGATCTGTGAAATTTGCCACAGTATGTGGACAATAAGCTTTGGTAGGTTTGGCAGCCTGGATCCGCTATGGGTGGAATGGCAGGTCCCTTTGGAGAACATTCTTTGCCAGTGGCCTTTGGGCATGTTACCTTTTTATGCAAAACTGTGCTTTTCACTGCACAGCTTCCACCCTGGTGGTTTCTCAGGAGAGGGAGGATTAGCCCTGATCCTTGTCAGAATGACAAAACTTGTGTAAGACTGGACAGGCTGGTGAGGCTCCTCAGAGTCTGGGAAATCAGGAAACCAGATAATACATATTGTTTATTTCTCATTCCTTGCAAGATTCATAGAATCCTACATTTGATTCAGAAGCTTATAATCCAATTTCATCCCTAAAGCAGGACTAATACTGAATTCAGACTAGGTTGAATGGCTTTATCCAAAAAGTCTTGTAAACCCTCAAAAATGAAGATTGGACATTTTCTCTAGGAAAACTCTTCCATTTCTTTTCCTTATATCCATCTGATTCTCCACTGACTTAATTTTTGACAACTGTCTCTGATTCTTCTTCCATACAGTATTGTGAAGAGTCTTGCTGTTGTCCTCTTTATGGTCTTGTAGGTATTGTAAGGCCATTATGAGGTACATCCAAAGCTGTCTTTTTCTCCAGGCAGAACAAGCTTTTCTCACAGGTGCAGAACTCCTCATTTCTCTCCACTGAATTTCATGATGTTTCTGCAAGCCCATTTCCCTGACTTATTTATTTCTCCATGAATGAAAGGTGTGCCCTCAAATATATGTGCTATGACTCCAATTTGGGGTCATCCTCAGATGTGATGAGATGCCCTGTCATGTAAGTCATAGATAACAATACCGAATAGCAGATAGGGCCCAGGAAAAACCCCTGATTTCCAAAGGAAAAAACCTGTCATTCTGCCCAAGTGGAGTACTCATCTTTGGTTTGAACCCAGTGATCCTCTCAATATTTCATCCAGGCAATTATCTGCCTGACTAAACCTTTAAGTTCTTTCTTGGATAAAAGGATATTGTAAGAAACTGTGTTGAATTGTGTTGAATATTTTGCCAAGTTCAAGGTCAGTGACATTCAATGATTTTCCTACATCTGTACCCTTAGCCCAGTTCTCTTTTTTTATCATGATCCCAGATAGCATGATCTTTTCATCAACATACCTTGAAAATATCTAGTTTTCCATAAAAGTTCTTCTCTAAGTCTGGACTATTAGTCAAACATTAATGTCACCAATAAATCTCACACATAACACATAACTGTTTTACTCACCCATTCTGGACACTGCTTCTTTTTGTTAATTCTTCTCATGACACCTGTCTCTGAAAGATTTCTGATTTGTGACAACAAAGTCTTCTGCTCAAATGGGAACAACAGAGATAGAGAAAAAAAAGGGATGGGAAACATTAATTCCTGACAAGTTTGACATTAGTCAGGCTTATGTCTCATAAGACACTGAGCCCATTCTGAAGTGAGTGAAGGCCCAGGGATGGGCTTCATGACTTATGAAAATTGTAGTTCATATTTACCTTGGAGTAAGTACAATGTGCATGAGTTTTCTTAAAAAGAGGTGAGATACTAAGTAGTTTTGTTTTGCCACAAGGCTAAGTGTCCTGAGGGTCATGGAAGATTTGGGATGAGTTGATCAAGCTTGTAACTGAACTGTCACTCCTTGTGTTAATTCCTGTTTGTGCACCAGGACAGCTGTGAGTCTCTGGTTATGCTGTAATAACAAGCTCTGCTTACTGTTTTCCTTTTAACCAAAGAACAAAAACCAAGGAACTGAATTACTTTAAGACAGTTGGAGAGACAGCTTTTACATTCAGTTTTTTTCCCAGAGTATAATATCACTGTCTTTCAAATATGTGCTAACTCCTTAATTTACTTTTTTTGCATAAAACCCACTTCTGCTGCTTCTGACCTCAGCCAAGTCACTGCATGTTGCTAACCTTGCATTACTGACAGAAGCAAACCATAGTGCACCAATAGGTGCTGGATCTTTCCTGCTTTGCTTCATATTTTCATGAAAAGATGACAGTTGGCAGAAGATGTCAGTTGTCACATTATACGTGAAAATACTACAAACTGCTTTCATAGCAAAATGTCACAAAGCACATGTTGTTTGGGGAAAGAGAAGAGGGAAAGCAAATACTGGAAAGGTACTGAGTAATCAAACTTCATTTGTTTTACACTACATACTGAGTGGTACAAAGAAGAGGTTGCCAACAGTGACTATCAGTGTTTCAGCCCTTTCCTGAGACTCAAAATGGAGTAGTTCCTATTTTTTATTTCTTAGCTTTAGTCTAAATGTCTTAATAACATTTCTGCATTGTTATTGTACCTGGTCCGTAAAGCAACATTTCCAAAGGAAAGAAATTATGGAAAACTGAAGCTGGAGTTCCAGAGTTTGCTGTGATTTGTATTTTTCCATTCTCCCTTAGAAAGTTTTTAAAAATACATTAATATGAATATTTAGACTTTGGGGATTATGCCACTGTTTTCTATCTGCTGGCTTTATTTGTCTCATGACTTCTCATTTGCCTGTAAAACAGAGCAATATTTATGAAATTAAATACATGCATAAAAATCTAAATATATGGAGCAGGCATTTCTGAAACAAACCACGGTCCATAGTTCTGCTAGAAGAAGTATTCAAATGCAAAACCAGATTTTCAATCAAAAACACAACTTCCTCAATTTGGAAACACTGGACTGTCCATGTGATAAAGGCGCATTAACATGAGAAATGGTGCAAGAAGGGCAGTGCATTGACAGCTCTTCAGTTGCTGCCTACTCTGCTCAGCAGCAGGCTTATGCTGCAGCCCTGACAGCCACCCAAGCTAGCTGGTGGCAGTTCAAGCCTACACAGAAACTTACATCTGCAGCAGATTTTAATTAGAAGGAAAGAGTCTTTTGAAAGACTTTCAAAAGAATTGTCTTTTCAAAGTGCGTGTCTTTTGCTTTTCTTTTTTTCCCCCCTGTGATCTGTAACAAGACTGCCCATGGAAATATGGTGCCCACTTCCTGCAACTGCAAGGCTGAGGATGAAACCCAAGCAGAAACATTACACCTCTGTAGATGTCTCCCTTTAAAGAGACCTGCCAAAAACTGAAGTACCTGTCCAGAATAGCTGTTGTTGCTCCAGTACCTGAAAATCCCCCTAGCATTCATCCCTACCAGTGGATGGCAAGTGAACCCAGCTGGAAGAAATCTTCAGACAATTTGCTGTGTTACAGGAGTAGTTCAGCAGGCATTGGAGGACCAGAGAACATGAGGGGGAGGTTAATAAGTGGTATTGTGTGCTGTCCCAGACTGACCAACAACCTGTCTTGAGGCTGTACAAGGGAATTTAACCTCAAACTTTCCGACACTAGCAGCTCATGGGATAAAGGAGATTGCATAATTGTCTCTGCATTGAGAACCTTCCCCTGACATGTCTCTACTCAACAGGTATTCTGCTTTAGGCATGCAGAATGAATAATGGACAGGAAGTAATAATGGACAGGATCCAAGAACCCCCAACCATTCAATTCCATCATCACTTGTATGAGAAACAGTAGCTTCAAAAAAGAGGTAGCTGGAGATTCCCTGCTGTGAGGCACCAAAGCACCTATTTCCTATCCAGATTTTTCTCTAGAGAAGTTCATCAACAGATTGCATTCACAATGTCACTGAGAGGCTGCTAAGCCTACAAATTACCATCTGCTCCAATACCACTCTGTGTAGGGTCTGTGGCAAGGCCAATTTGAACACTCAGAAAAAACTGCATGTCCCTCATAGCAATACCAAATCCCCTGGGGCACACAGGTCATGTTCTCCTCTATCCTCCCAGGCAGGAGTTCGAGAAAGAAGAGTCAAATTGAGAGGTGAATGTCTGGCTGTGTGGCTGATGCCATACTCAAGGTTTTGGCTTCCATGATCGTGGACCTGCCTTTGGAAGCTGGGTCTGTTGTGAGCTTGTGAGATTCACCTGACAAAGTGAGGCAGAAGGTTGTTTGCCAACAGGCTGTCCAGACTTATATGGAGATGATTAAATTAGATTTAGTGAGGAAGGGTGTTTTGAGCAATAGAGAAAACTAGGGGCTGCTAAAGTATTAGAAACCAACACAGAAACACCTGTGAAACGCCTGAAAGACATTGGAGACTATTCATCTAACGAGATGAGGAAATCTGTAATCCAGGTGAAGTGCCCATGCAATGATGCCCACAGTAACAGCTGGAAACCGCTGTGCAGGTGGTTTAATCTGTGGTCTAATCACTGTCCCTGAGATGTGGAGGGACAAAATGCATGGCTGGAGCACTGCTTCAGTGGCTATAAGCACAGGAAAAGAAGGAGGAGCAGGCGGCAGTTGGAATGATGTTACCTTCTTTGAGAAAAATGGATGAACTACGGAGACCTGCCATGGAAAACCAGCAATGAACAAGTAAAATGGGTAAAAATTTATAGGTAAAAATTGGGGTCAAGCCAACAAGGTAAACCTGATGTTTACTACAGGCCACCAAATCTAGGGGATGATGTTAATAAACAGTTTTTACTTCAGCTACAGGAAGATTCACACTCCAGGCTCTGATCCTGATGGGGAGCTTCAACTACTCTGACATCAGTTGGGAATGTACATAGCAAACTGTAATCTGGCCAGGAGACTGCTGGAATGGGTTGAGGATAATTTATTAATCCAGGTGTTAGGTAGCCCAACCAGAGGAGAACCATTACCAGACCTGTTATTTACCAACATAGAGGAAGTAATTAGAGATGCCAAATTTGGTGTCAGCCTGGCCTGAAGTAATCATTCTCTGATGGCAATCATTTACCATCTTGAGAGATATGGGCCAGATGAAGGATCCCCATGTTCAGGAAAAGCAAAAGTTGTTTGAGGAACAACAAAAGTTGTTGAGGAACACAGAGAGCCTGGGAAATTACTCTCAGAGGATAAAGGAGATAAAAATTGCTGTCAGCTCCTTCAGGACATTCTTCTCAGAGTGCAAAAGCTCTTGTTTCCCTGGAGGTAACCAGGAAAGGAAGGCAGGAGGCCAGCATGGTTCAGTTTGACCTCCCAACTAAAGACAGAAATCCAAAAGATACCCATCCTGGGCAGAATATAAACACTGTCTAAATGAATGGAGAAGGGAACGGGAAAGCTGATGTACAGCTGGAGTGCAGTTGTTGAGGGATTCAAAAAATAGTAAGGGCTTCTACAAGTATGGTGGATATAAAAGGAAGATTAAGGAAAATGTGCCCCCTCAATAAGACAGGAGAACTAGTGGCAGTCAGTGTGAAGATGCTGAGTTACTCAGCAATTATTTTAGCTTAATTTTGAATGTTAAACTGACTTCTAACATTTCTAAAGCCTCTGAACCTCAAGGCAGGAACTGGAGGAATGAAGTTCAGCTTTGGGACCAGATGAGGAACCTGAACATAAATAAATCCATGGCATTCAATGAGAAGTAACCCTCCAGGACATAAAGCCTGCTTTGCTCTAGCTTTCAATGTTGTCGCATTTCTAGTCTTAAGAGAGACTCAAGATTAATTTTCCAGAGAATGTGGAAGCAGATTTCTTGTTGAATATTTCGTACAGAGGAATGGCACTATTCACCAAGAAATAATCCTCTTGGGAAATACTAACAATGAAGATTGTTTTTGTTTCATTAAGTTTCCTTTAGGTCCTACAGCAGAGTTCTATCAGTATATAGTTGGATTACTCAATCAACCTCATTTCCATTTGCCTTCAATTAGTTTTGCATTTAATATTCATACATTTCTGGAGCTGGCTAAAAGAGAATGAAGATGGGAGCTGGGATTGGGAATTGATTCTGTTCCTCAAAGAGGATTTAACAGTGAAGCAGCAAAATTATTTCATCTTTACATTTTTCAGGAGTAAAAGAATATTAAAGGACTGGAAACTAGTTTCAATTTTTTTCTCTTTTGGCAGACACATTGCCACTGTCTTAATAGTCACCTTAATAGAAACCAGAGAAATGTGCTGAAGGTACTACCCATGCTGTAGGTTCGTGGTGAATGAGTTCTGGAATGTGCAAATGTGGCGTCACCTCTCTACTTTTGGGGGCCCAGCAGCTTTGCAGAGAAAGAGGGAAGCATTTTGGGGTATAAAGAGGGTATGACCAGGATCCGGTGTTAGGGTGATGCCAAAATCCATAGCTCATATGGATTCCAAGATGACTTTTACCCAACTTAACATCTATCAAGGAAACTTGTGTGCCACAGCAGGGAAACTGAAGCAGCAGAAACTGCAGCACTGATTGTGCCATCGACAGACCTTTAGGGGGTTATCAGATGGATTTACTGTGTGAAATTCAGGCCGCTTTTCTGTATCACACACATTATGCAGTTACCTCTCTGACTTTGAAATAAACATGGCAGGCAGCTGATAACCTCTCTACTTGATTATTGAATTCATTTTCATATTAAAAATTTTTCTGCCCATGGATCCACTTCCGGTTTAGCTTGGAGTCTCGTATTTCTTTGAATGATACCGTAAAAAGTTAACACATTTTCAATATAATCTATCTGTATTGCTGAAAAGCAATAGCATTTCAGGTATTGTTCAGGGAGCCAATTTTTTCCTGTTTGTATATAGCACCAAGGATAATTAGAACATATGGCAAGAGAAGAAATCCTGCAGGCTCATGTACTGTTACCTTCCTTCCCATCTGCTTCAGGAGCTGGATGTCCTGCCTTTGTTGCTTATAAACTGTTAAGTCCAAGTACTGTAAGTACACTACTTATGAGTGAGATGGAAGGGGAGGGCAAGACTTTAAAGGGCACAGCCAACAGCTGACCTAGGACCAAGGAGAGCAGGACACTGGGATTTTCCTTTTCTTTTCAAAAAAACTTTAATGTAGCTTCCATGGCTGATTAGAATATTTGAAAGCAACTCTTAATGTACACCTTAGTATAACATACAAAGCAGCAAGCATGAACTGGATGGCAAAGGGAAAGACCACCCAAATTCCACATTTTAAAGGCACTTGAATTTGCAGATTTGAATTTTAAGGACAATGCTGCTTTTACCTGAAAATCCTGACAAGTGTTTCCATTTTCATGGCCGGAATCCAAGATCTGTCCCCCTTCTAAATAGGTGTTTGGGACTCACCTTTCTGTCACTTTTTCTCACCTCTGTCTACAATGACATCTTGTAGGAACATGGTCTCTGAAGTGAAGAAACACCGGACTTAGGATACTTTGCAAGGGTTGCACAAAACAATCCATTGGTTTGTATGAAGAAAATATTTTCTGTATCCTTTATACATAAAATAAAACAAAACAAAAATTAAAATACTGTGATTTTTTAATTTCAATATTTGTTTTGGTCCATATTTTACCATGTGCCTAACATTTCATTATAGTAATACATTTATATAATTACTAAATAAACATGCATATACTCTAATATTGAGATTGTGTGCTCAAAACCTGGTTTTTAATAGGGTTATGCAACCAAAAAATTTGAAGAATATTGGTGTATCTTTTCTTTGTATGAGGGGCTGAGAAAGGAAAATAAAAATCTATATAGACTTTATTTATTCCAGTAAGAATAATTTTCTAGCTCAAGATTCTGAGTACTCTTGAGCCATTGTATTTGATTAAATGATGAAAAGTGCAAGTAACATTATTTCCCCAATGATGTTTGAGAGAAGATTGTCTTCTGTTTGTACTTGTTGCTACATCTAAAATTAATCTTTTTGCAAATATCAGATTAAGTTCATACTTTGTGTTTTATTGTCTTAGTGCCCTTAGATCAGACTATTCTTTATTTTCCTGGAGAAGGCTGAATTTTGCACAATGGCCTTTGACCCACGTTTCAAAATTTTAGTGGCCATTTTTCCATGAGGACCCCAAATGTTTTATGAGTGGTAATTTTAAAGTTTGCATCTTGTTATTTTGTGACATAGTATGGTATTGTTCTATAAGAAAACACAATCCTTAATATTTGGTGACACAAATTTTTGTTTTCAGCACAATTATGGGAATGTCCTGATCCCAGCCTCATTATAATATGAATAAAACCATTGAATCCAGTTTTAGATTCATAGATTTAAAAAGAAATTTTAATTTGTTACTTTGTCTCTTTCTGAAATTTTGCAGGCATTTCTCATGGTCTCACCTCCATCTTCCCATCCTATTCGTCAATAGTTCACAAAACAGTTCCTTCAAACAGCTATACACCCATCCATCCATCCATCCATCCATCCATCCATCCATCCATCCATCCATCACAGAATCACAGAATGACTAGTCATTGGAAGAAACCTCCAAGATCACTGAGTCCCACCCATGCCCCAACACCTCAACTAAACCATGGTACTGAGTGCCACATCCAATCTTTTTTAAACACATCCAGGGATGGTGACTCCACCACCTCCCCAGGCAGATCATTCCAGTACTTCATTATTCTTCTAATGAAAAATTTTTTCCTAATATCCAACCTATGTTTCCCTTGGCTCAGCTTAAGACTGTGTTCTCTCCTTCTGCCAGTTGTTGCCTGGAGAAAGAGACCAACCTGCAGCTGGCTACAGCCATCT
>VWYE01008738.1:20349-80372 GCA_013398995.1 Alaudala cheleensis | reverse complement strand
TCTTTCAGGGAGTTGTAGAGAGTGATAAGGTCACCTCTGAGTCTCCTTTTCCCTAGGCTAAACAACCCCAGCTCCCTCAGTTGTTGCTCCCATGGTTTGTGTTCCCAGCCCCTCACCAGCCCCGTTGCCTCCTCTGGATGTGCTCAAGTGTCTCAAGGACCTTCCTAAACTGAGGGCCCAGAACTGGACACAGCACTCGAGGTGTGGCCTCACCAGTGCCCAGTACAGGGGAAGAATGACCTCCCTGAAGAATGACCTCCCTGCTCCTGCTGGCCACTCTGTTTCTAATCCAGGCCAGGATGCCCTCATCCTTCTTCGCCACCAGGGCACAGCTGGCTCATGTTCAGCTGCTGTCACCAGCACCCCCAGGTCCATTTCTGTGTGGGCACTGTCCAGCCACTCTGTCCCCAGCCTGTAACACTGCAGGGGGTTTTTGTGGCCATAACGCAGGACTTGGCTCTTGAACTTATTCAACTTCATCCTATTGGACTCTGCCCATCCATCCAACAATTCCAGATCTCTCTGCAGAGCCCTCCTACACAAGCTCCCAGCTTAGTGTGGTTTGCAGATTTACTAAAGAAAGACTCAATACCCTCATCCATGTCATCAGTGAAAATATTGAACAGAACGGGCCCCAGCACAGACCCCTGAGGGACACCAGACACAGACACAGACACCTGGTGACTGGCTGCCAGCTGGACACAGCACTGTCCACCACCACTCTCTGGGCCCGGCCACCCTTCCAGCTCTTAACCCAGCAAAGAGTGCTCCTGTCCAAGTGTGGGCTGCCAGCTTTTCCAGGAGTGTGCTGTGGGCGACAGTGGCAAAGGCCATGCTGAAGTCCAAATACACAACATCCACAGCCTTCCCTGCATCCTCCAAGCGAGTCACCTGGTCATAAAAGTAGACCAAGTTGGTCAAGCATGACCTACCCCTCTTAAACCCTGGCTGGGTCTGATACCCTGGCCATCCTGTAAGTGCTGCCTGATGACACTCAATACAAACAGCTCCACTGGTACTGAGGTCAGACTAACTGGCCTGTAATTACCAGGATTCTCCTTCCCACCCTTTTTGTGAATGGGCATCACATTGGCCAGCTTCAGTCATCTGGAACCTTACCAGTGAGCCAGGACTATTAGTAAATGATGGAGAGCAGCTTCACAAGCTCATCTGCCAGCTCTCTCATCACCCTGGGATGGATCCCATCTGGTCCCATAGATTTATGAACATCCAAGCAGCTCAGCAGTTCTCTGACTGCCTCTTCCTGGATAACAGGGGGACCATTCTGCTCCCTGACGCCATCTACCAGCCCAGGAGGATGTACTCACAGGTTTGCATGACTAAGGTTTCTGCCAGAAGAAACCAGTGCCTGGAAAATACGGGTAGACTGTATTCAGATTAGAAATAATGTTCCCATTTTCAAGGCACAGGGCACTTGAACATTTCAGCAACTTGTTAAAAGATGTGGCAGCATCTATATCTCATGTATATAATTAAATGCCTTAAATAAAGTCTGGTTATCCAACCATGGGAAAAATTGCACACAGTAAGTGAACTTTATCTGTGTTGAGGGCATGGCAGCTTGTTAGATCCCCTTTGCAGGTCCACGTTGAAGAGGATAGCTATCTGACACTTCATACAGAGCAATGACAGACACAGATAAAAGTAGAGATATATTACCAACTTCTTGCATATCTTGCATATATTATGTAATTGTAAAAAAATATGTAAAAAATACATCTGACATTTTTGGTTTGTGGCTTGTCCTGTTGAACTGATTTAGACCTGACTTTAAACATCATGCTTGGATAATCTGTAAATCATGCCATGTTGCAGTGGGCACTGTCCTGACATCTATGGTCTTCCAGTCCTGTTAATCTATAGGGAAGGAGTCAAAGGTTGAAGACAAAAATAGACGCTCTGAAAGGATTAGGGTTCTTTCAAGTCTGTTACATTAACAGAAGAGAGAAGGAAATTCTGTCACAGCTTGAAAAGAAAAAGAAATCACAGAGATACTTATTAAACATATGCTGCTTCAGTATTTTAAGTCACAGGTGTTCTTTCTTTCTTTAGTTTATCCCAGGGCTTGGAATCAATCTGCACATCCAATTATGCAGTGAATCTTGAGGAACTGACTTACAGCACAAGCCATTGAGTGATAGGTTCCTACTAACTGAGCTGCATCAGAAAGAGCCACCTGCAAGGAAGTTGGCACAGAGTCCCTTACTGCCTGAAAAACCTCAAAGGGATTAATTCACATCACTACTGTTAGTGCTGCCCTGTCTGATGGCTCTGAAATTATTTTTTTAAATCACAAGGGACCAAAAATTACCTGGGATACAAGACAGCCAGTTATCACTAATTGAACTGGGGGAGAGGCAACTCAGAGCAGCAGGATCCCTTAAGCAGATCTTGAGATCCAATTCTTCACTACAAGATTTTATTACTAGCAACACATGAGGCCAAAATACAATATTTAATGAGCCACAAAGACTGAAGGAATTCCCAGGAGCTCAGGCATCTAACTTATTTCTAAAAAGGGAAAATGGGACCATAGGGACAACTTGAACCTGGGGAAAGATTCTTAGGCACATTATTAGTAATTACATCTAGAAGCACTCAAAAGCATGTTGCAAGGATAGAAAGCAACAGGTATTTATCAAGAATGAATCATATCAAAGTGATACAATTTTCTCCTTTGACAGAGCATCTGACCTTACAGATAAGAGGGAAGTTGCCAGTGTGATAGTTCCTGATATCAACAAAGCCTCTGAAACTGGTTTCCCTGGACTTCTTTGACAGAAAATGTGGAGAACAAAAAGCCCTCCAGGCAGTGAGAGGAATCACTGTGATTCATCCCACGGAGCAATTTGAATTGCCTTCTGGAACAGGAATGTCTGTTTCAGCAGACTGGCAACTTCTTTGTTTGAAAGTCTCTCTGGCTGCTGTTCTTCTAAACTGTTTCTAACTAGCTACACTCTCCAAGTAAGGCAAAAAAGTCTTCCCCTGCAAGAGACCTCTTGCCCTTGATAACAATCCACAGGAGGCTGAGCTATCGGACCTGGATGATCCATGCACAACCAAAGAACAATTCTACAGCAGCAATGGAGACAAAGCTGACTGCTCTATTGCTGGCCACTGAAGTAGAACTTAGTTTTCAAGGGAGAGAGGAAAGGGCTGGGAGAGCTTCCATGAGAACATGGCTGAGCTTAGCATAATTGTGCTTCCCTATTAAACTCAGCTCTGCATTCTTAGGATGGTTTTTTTTATTGCTGTCAAGCAGGAAAGCCTTCTATGATTCACTTTACAGCTCACATCTGAAAATTGACTGGCAGCCTAAGTGAAGCTAACTGGTCATTGTCATGTGATGTGCATGTTAAGATGACAGCAGCAGCAAGCTGGAGTGCACCCAGAAACAGGCTTAGCAGCAGAAGTCTGTATTCTCTCAAAATCCTTCTCTTGTGTGCTCCTACACATCTAGCCCTTATCCAGGCTGGGCTCAGCCTTTCTGTGCAGGTCAGGAGCTGCAAAAGAGCTATTCATTACTCTTCATCCTCTGAAGATGCTTCAAAACAAATCAGTAAGCAATTGATAGCACCAAAGCACCAAAGATCAGAGTGTGCTGCAGGCTCCACTGGAGAAGGTATTAAATTGCAGATTAAGTCCCACTGAAGACAATATTCTTCTGTGTCCACCAGGATATGGAATGAATTGCATATAACTAGAACCTTCTGTGTGGCTTATATTGCATTTATAATGAAATTATCTCTTCCCACTTCTGTGTATTTCAAATATTAGTGAAGCAGTGCCCCAACTGCTGTAATTAATTCAGAAGTTTAGATGTGTCCTGATGCCTGGTTTGAATTTTCTGGTCTTTCATCTATTGCTAGCAGCATGGGAAAGTTTAGGAGGCTGCAAGCACTCTACTCTCCATGTTTTTCTCCTTTTCCAGGACTTACTGGCATCCAGTGTTTGTCCCACTGCCAGTGGATGAAGTCTAGAATGTCAAGTAAGCTTTTCTTTTTGCTCTATCAAAATTGAGGTGTGTTTGACTCATCTGTGCTAAAAAGCTCAGGAGACAGAGACTCTATAGTTCTTAGCTTTGAGGTTTGAAATGTTTCTTTGTTATCCTGTGGGAGATTTTTTTGGTTCAGTTGAGTCTATCATTAAATAAGAACAAAATCATTCAGGCTACAGCATATCATAATACATCAGACAGTGTTGCTGAATCCTGAAGTCTCCTCTTCTGCTAAATTCATGCCTGGTATCAGTAAAACCTATCCTGTGTCACCTGCTTGAGGTGCAGATACTCCAGGGAAGGGGTTCTTTCTGACTGTGTATCTTGTTGGAGTCTTACCAGAGACACTTTCCCTCTTCATGCTGTCATAATATCAACAAAATAGTAGACTCAAGTTTAAGGGTTGCTGATATGGCAATTCAGATTTTATGGCTTAGCTCTGCCTGCAGGTGGTATCTCATACACACCATAAAGGCCTAGAAAGATCCCTAAATTGCTTGTAGGTTACAAATTATTATAATTATTTTTCACTACAATTTTTTAATTATTTTTCATTTGTTTGTTTGTGTGTTTGTTTGTTTGTTTTGTGGTGGAGATGCTGATACTTGCTTTTATTTGGGGGCTGGGGAGGAGGGCACTGTACCCTGCTGATGAAACTGAAGCTGTTGTCTGGTCTTTTGACAGTGAAATGGGACATGCTGAGGCAGTGTGGCTGGAGCTGTAAAGCACACACCATCATTGCTTCACATTGTTTCCTTGTTTCCAGACACTGAGATGTGGTCATCCACCAACATTAAGCTGTGTGCCAGAAACCAGAAAACCCTAGAAATACACTTGGAAAATCAATTTGCCCTAAAGAGTAGGGCCTTTACAGTAACCACAAAACCCTTTATTACACATGATGTTTTCGATAGAAAATAGAGGAGACCATATGATGTATCACTAGGTTATAGTAATGCCTTTCATCACCTAAGTGGAGTTAGTCACTAGGAAGAGAAAAACAACTATTAGCTTACCTCCTAATATTAATTCAATCATGCCTGAGGGTGTGAAACTGTCAAACAAACCTGATCCTTTGCATAAAGCATGAGTTGAGTCTTAAACATTACTGCTCAGATGTAGGAGGTAGTTGCAATCTCCTTAGCGTTGTCTCAGCAGGAATAAGACAGATTTTGTGCAGTGAATCTTCAACTACATCTTCTGAGCTATGTTGCTTATACATTATGCAAATTCTGTACAACCTGCCCCCCGTGATTTCCCAAAGATTATTAAGTCTCCAATACAGGTGGATGAGTCTTGCAAGAATGGTGTTGGGGTAGAGATCTGCTCCCGAAAAGATATGAAATAATACAGAATGACTGGCACTTCCCATTTAATCAGATTTGCTGTCATAAAACATCACTTTTTGATGTTATGTAATTATTTCCTTTTTTTCATTTAAATAACAGGCTTTTAGAGGTCTCCAGCACGCAGAAAGCTTGAAAACCTAACATTTTTAACTTTTCAAGTTTCTGACTAGAAAAAAAAAATAACAGAGTCAAAATTGGAAATGATACATGATTTCAGAATTTTTCTTTTAAAGTGAACCTTATGCATCTAAACTGTTTTAGTTGCCACGATTAAGTAACTAGAAATGTTAGAACACAGGCCTTTAGGTCTTTATTTCTGTAACAGTAGGAACACAGTTAATTAGCTCTTTGTTAGTGGAAGCTGATTTTTCTTTTCATGACGCTCTGTGAGGAACCGGAGCCCAAAGACAAGCTCAGACCTTGAGATCCAAGCATGAAAACTGAATTATTTTACTGACAAAGCTTTTGTAATACTTTGAAATCAGAAAAACAACTACTTGTATTTTAACAAATGAAATTATTTTCCATACCAAAGAAACATGCCTAGACAATACCCAGCAGTAATTCACATTGAAGACCAGCTAATGTATAACAGTAGGCTGAAATTAAATGTTATCTAGATCACCTCCTACTAACATGAGCAGCTCTTACACCACCTTCCAGGAACCTTCTGTGCTTTGTGGTCCATTTTGAATAGTTTCAGCCCTCAAGGAGAAAGCTTTCTGTACCAAGAAGAAAGCACTCATTCTTTATTCTATTTTTGCAAGGTTTCCCCAGTCACCTCTATCATGCTGGCCTAATTTTGGATTCCCATTAAATGTTCCATATAGGACTTGGAATTCACTGGGGAAGTTTCAGTTTGTGCACAAAAAAACCCTTCAGCTTAGTCTTGCAGATGTGACTCTGAGTAACAAAACATAAGATGCTTGTTCTTGCTCCTTTGATGTGGTTCTGTGAGAATCTCTTTTGCTTAATATGTAAAGAAATTATTATTCCAGGGTTTGCAATTAGTTTCAACAGCTGGTTCTGTGACAGCTTAGTAATGGAGCCTGCTTGTCTCCTTCTGTGACTAAGACATTTTCCTCTGTGCAGCTGTAGTTTTGAAGGCCCTGCAGAGCTGAGTGTGACATCCTGGTTTGACAGCTGGGCAGACTGCAATACTTGCAGAGGAAAACAAATGGCAACATTTCACACAGCTGCTCAGGGATACAGCAGAACACCTATTTTTCTCTCAGATAATGCCTCAAAGTACCTGTCCTTTTCTCTTTGTCAGTGCTGGGCCAGTTGGAGTAAACATTGTGGTTCACTGTGGTTTGCAGTTAATTAATTGATTTATAAGAACCAGAATCCCCCTGTGGACACTGTTGTAACTCTTGTGCAGATATAGGTATTGTCCATCTGATAAGAGAAATAGTTGTCTTGTGATTACTCACCTGACCTGGAGTACAGCAGATAATTCGCTATTTTGGGACTTTATTCCACTTCAGCCAAGCTTGGTGTGCCCACATATAATCACACAAATCAGGTCATAGGAAAGGAGTGAGAGTCCTTGCAGATGCTTAGCAGGTATTGGACTATTTTGCTGGGAGAAGTACAGGTAGGAAGAACAGTGAGCTCTGAAGTAAAAATCTGAATTACATGAAGCACAAATATTTTTGATCCCTCTCCTGCTTTTGCATCTATAACTCAATAAAGCAAATAAGCTCTGCTAGTGGTGTGCAATTTAGTTGTTATTCAATCCCCAGGTGCAGGAAGAATGCATTGAAATGCATGCTGACTGGTAGAAACATAATTATGGAAGTTCCACAAAATTTGAATGTATTTGCACAATGCATTAATTTCATCCTTAAGAGTACTCCACAACATTTCTCCTAAGAGATCAGAGCTTGATGCAAAATCCTTAGGAGGAAATGTGAAGAACACCCTTGATCCTGGAGATTTATGGATTGATGTCTCAATGTGTAGCGATCAGTTGATAATTTAACTCAATAAACTTAGGAAGCTTCATTATTCTCTGTCAGAAAAAGAAACTAAAAGAGCTTCTGGTAATGAGATCCATAGAGGAGGTACGAGTTTATGAAGAGACAACAGATAAAACAAGTGTGGGAATTATTAGACCATTTCAAATCTTCTGGGCAGATACACTATTATGTATCTCTCACATACAGTAATTAGACAGAGAATTTCCACTGGCCTTCCCAATAAATAGCTACTGTGGTTTTGGCTTCAGCTGTACAGGTGCCGTGTTTTTGTCCTATTCATTCATTTTTACCTGTGAGTGGGTCCTGACATTCAATGTGGCAATGCCATTCTTTGAAATTGGAAGCAGTGTCGCATCCCTCCTCTGATCACAATCATAAAGCATTGGGACATTGCTGTCTCTACCATAAGTTTTCCAGATTCTTTTTTTTTTTTAATTATTTTTCTGCACAGAAAGAAAGTTGTTTGTTATGACTCCTACTTCTTGCCCAAATCTTCCAACACCTGAAGCAAACAGCAGATGGTCATCTCCACAGCAGAATCCTTTCTTTACTCCATGACTGATGTTGCCCTCGTATCAGTGGATTTGTAAGGATAAGCAGATTTCACTTATACTGGATAAATTTTAATTTTGAGAAGTTTTATTACTGGAATGAACCAATCAAACATAATCTGGCATTGTAAGAAACAGTCGAGAAAGACAACTTTTTCTTTACAAACAGAAATGTTTTTCTACTTGTTTAGTATAAGGCAAAAATTCTTTGAGTAGAAAAGTGCAAACTGGTGATTTGTTATGCAGTGTATGAAGCAATATTCTTCTAGCATCCCAGCCCTTTTAAACATGGATTTTTCCCTGAAGATGCATGGGAACATAATTACATACCCCACAGCATCATATCCTATGTCTCTGAGGAGTTCTAGTAATGATAGCTCATTTCAGGATTTGAAGTGGAAAAAACAGATGAATGAATGACACAGCTTAGGACCAGGAGCATGTGGTTTTTTTATAAACCCTGTATGAAAGTTGCTCAGACTCTGAAATGTACTGCTTAAAATTGTATTTTTTAGAGATAATACTATTGAGAAAGAAGTCAAAGTATAGACAAACTTACTTCAGTAGGTCGTAATCTCAAGTTGGGCAGTGTAGAATGCGTGTGGCATACTGCAGATCCACTTATGGGAAGTTTATTCATTTTTTTGTTCCTCTTACAATATTTTCTTGCAAGGAAAATAATCCTATTCAACACTTCCATTGTTCAAGAAAAGGGGGTTCCTACATGAACTTGTTACTTCACTGTTAGAGACGAGGCCATACAAGTGGTGTAATCACCAATATAAAGGTTTCTCTGCAACAGTCAGCCAGGTATGTTTATCCTGTGGTTAATACATGCACACAGCTCGAGACAGTCTGAAGGCCAAGCTGTGTATGTCACACAGCAAAGCTGAGCACAGCACAGCCCTGGCTTTGTCCACTCACACTGCCTATTGCATGGATTATTAGTTCTTCTGTGTATGACAGTCTTCCAATCAGGATCATTACATGGGGTTTGCTGATTCAGCAGCATAGGGTTCCTTTGTTTATGCTTTTGTTGTAAATGCTCAGAGTATCTGAGTATCTCAGATTGATGTTGTTCAGTTTGTGTACACTTTACTTTTTTGTGAGTAATGTAGTAGGGTAGGAGTCCATGGGCAGCAGATAAGGAAGGGATAGATGTTCCTGGATGAGGAGACAAAAATCTCATATTTTGGGTGAAATGCTGCCTGTAAAGTTACAAGGAACTACTAAAAGTGTGTGTCCTCTAAGTGAGGACCCAGTCTCTATCCGTGCAGATCCTCACCCCAGAATCCCCTCACCTAGAACAAAGACCTACGTCTTTATGAAGGATGTATAAGGTCCCACTAATTTTGGTATTGGAGTTACCAGCCATCTTTTCCATATTACATTTGACTGCTAATGGCATTTCCTAGTGAGGTGGGGGGAATCAAGTTTAGTCAACCTCAACTGGAGTGTTAGGAAGATATTAGCAAGTTACTCACACTCAATACTCCTTTTTTTGAAGTGAAATTAACCCAGCTTTTCTCAGCTTTCTCTGAGATGTCACATTTTCTAAAACCTCTACGGGCTTTACAGTTTTTCTTCATCTTCCTTGGGCTCTGGAATCTCCTTGGACAAGTACTGACTTCTCTAGTTAACATAGCCTAGAAATGGACCGGAAAAGAGTAATTGCCTCTCAGACAAGGCACTGTACTTTTAATATACACCAATGCCAAGCTGCACCTCCCTGACATAGATAAATTTAATTTTTGTCCAGTATAAATCAGAATCCTTTTCTGCCTTTCTGTTGCCTAACTGATACTTCTCCACGTATTTGTATATTTGACTCTTCCTTAATTATTTTTGGAATCCATTATTGTGTCTGCTGGTATCACTAGCTCTTCTGTTGGGATCCTGGCTCCTGAGGTCGGATGGCTGGTATATTACCTTCCCCTTACTCTTGGACTGGGTACAACTTTTGCAGGTTGTACTATTCAAGCTGATAATTTAAATATTGAGAAGAATGGGGTCAGAGTGAAACCCAGTGGGGTCTCCTAGCCTTCTACCCTTTGAGCTTAACAGGTTGTCAACAGGGACTTTTGTTTCAAGCCCCATTTTGAAACAACTCTGCTCTCATAACAAACTGCTCATAAGTACCTGACTGCACACTCCAAAAAGTAAGCTGAACATCATGCTTATAGGCTCAACTCTTTCCTCACCTCTCCAGATATAGATGACACTATTGAAGACACTTCAGGAGCAGGGATTATCTCTTTCATTAAGGAGTCTTTGCATTTTCATCCCACAGCATCCTGCATGCATCACTGAAGGAGTCAAGGTATAAAATAGCTAGATGGGCCAGATTAGTGCAGTCCTGTATATTTTTGTGTTCCCTTGTAATGTATAGTTTTGCTGGCAAATATTTGGCAGAATTCAGTACAGAATATGTCTTTATAGCAGCGATTGAAAGAACTTCAGTGACAGTGGGCAAAGGTCCTTAAACTGGGCCGAACACAAATGGGACTGACTTTGTTCTTCTGAAGCGCAACTGTGGGCCTTGAAAAAAATACCATCAATAAGCTAGTTAACAGTTTCATGCATCTAGTTTCATGTGTGAGTTTGGTTCTCTGACTTTCTATGTAATTCTCATATTTAAACACTTTCCTTGATCCTACAGTGCAAAAATCCTTGTCCTTCCCCTCTAATTCATGTAAGATTTTGTCATCCTTCCACTTTGTGAGAACAAAGAAAACAATGTGAGCTTATCAGAACAAAGGGAATGGAAAGGGAACTGTTTAGAATATAAATAGAAAAGTAGCATTAGCTGTAGCTTCTGCTAGTACTGTAAGATGGAAATCACAATATGCTTCAAAGAAGCATGTTTCCCGAATTTCTGTTTGCACAAGGCTTGTTGTTATAGGCTCTTAGGGGGAAAAAAAGCCATTCAAAGCAATTTGAAAAGAATGCAGTATTTTTATATTGTATGTTTCTTCCATATCAGAATTACAAGGCTTTATAAGGGGTTGAAGAGAACAATTTACACAATGCTAGTCTTCAAATAAAACGAACAAGAATACTTGTAATGGGTCGAGGTTTGGACAAGCTTTTAGTATGAGTAGAGGCAGGTGAAAGAAGCTTATGGATAATTGGCTATGTTCTTGTTGTGTTCCAAGTGTTTCTGTCTTTCCTTTTAGCTCTCTTCTTTGGTTTAAAGTGGACTCTTTTACAGTTTTCTCAAATTTATATGTATTCCAGGTGCTCAAAATATTTTATCCATATCAGATAAAAATTCCACCTTCTAAGGAGACTGACAAAAATGGCTGTGGAGCAGGAGTGGGTTTCAACAACTAAACTAGAGGATTGAGAAACAATCACAGGCTTGGTTTAACTTGATTAGCATAATTATCAGGAGAAAGTTTTAAAAGATATTTGGATAAGGGGCCAGGCTGCAGAAGGAACAGCAAATTAGTAAAAAAAAGAACTCAAATCAGATAGAGAAAATGGGCTACATGAGTGGAGATACCTACACAGGATCCAAATTAAACCTCATTATTTTAGGAATTTTGCTCACCCTTCTGCTAAATATTGTTTTAAGATAATACAAAATGTAGTATGTGAAAATGGGAACTAAACCTGTTTACTACTTTGAAAGTACTAAAAAGCAGGGTTAAAAATCATGTCAGCAAGAGACCAGTAGGGTGTGAAAGGTGGGGGGGGGTCATACAGCACAGCATGGTGCGAAATTGAGATAGATAAGAGATATAGACCCACGTTCCATTTATAGAAATTGTGAAGGCCATGAATTATTTTCTCTGAATAATCATGTATATGAGTGACCAAACGCAGACCAACCACATTTGGCAGTAATTATTAAGTATAATATATGACTGGAAATAATTGATGTTTCTCTTGATGTATTAAATGGGAATAAAATCACTTAGGGTTTGGAATGTACATGCAGAGATTGTATCACCCTTGCCAGTAAAGCCAGAGACAGACATTTGCAACAGAAAGACGGGTGGACCTGTGAAGGAGATGGATATCGGACCGGTGATGAGAGAAGTTTTCTAGATGATTAACACCGATGCCAGAGAGATTGGACTTTTGCACCTGAATACAGGCTCTCGGAAATCTCATCAAGGACCTATCTCTGCCGGGGAAAAACTATTCAGCAGACCAGCTGTGCTGAAAAGAACTAACATATTCATGCAAAGAAAGAAAAGAAATGTTGTAACTCGAGGTCCAGCCCAGAAAAACTGTATAAAAACCGACACCTTGGAGCACACCCCGTGAACTGAGGGGTGTGCAGTGCGATAGAGGCCGTACCTGCGGTTCACCCAGCGCCCATCCCGGGCTCAGCTCTGCCTTTTGTCTGTGGCATCCCAGCATTTTGTGTTATTCCATAAGGAATTATTTTGTTAATTTATTATTGGATGTTTTTATACATTTCATTTATAACATTAAGTAACTCTTAGTACCTATGCTAAGAGTTACTTATAATGAGGTGACCTCATTCTACACTGGCATGAAATTCTTTTATTTCCTGGCAGTTTTTTCCCCTTAGTAAAGTAAACAGTAAGTCATTTAGAGACAATGGCATTAGCTACAATTTTGGTCCATATTTGTGAACAGTTTAGGCATCTTTGGCAGTTTTGTTTTCCTTTGGGGATATTTTTAAAATAAATCTATACACTGACAGAAGGATTTTGAATGTTGAAATGAGTATTCTAGAGGTCAATGGTAATATTTTTTAATACAGATATAACATGAACAGGTTAAATATTTGGAGAAAGTGGGCAACATTGTGTAAGGTTTAGTTATGTAGAAGCAGCTACTGAATAGTTAGAGCAATGTTTTGTTTCTAAATACTGTGATCTGATAAATATCTTCCAGTGGTGAAATGTGAAAGGTGGAGCTTTGTACAATAAGCACTCTAAAGGATGGTGTGTGCGCATTCCTATTAATATATTATAGGGTCTACAAATTACTTAAATGAGGTCACTAACCTCTGGCTTCTGTATGGTAATATAAAATTAACTTAAGCTCTTACCTTGAAGTGGTATAAAAATCACACTATGCAACATCTTTCTCTATCTAATTGGTGTTCTTGCATTTCTAGGACAGAAATCAGGAAAAAAAGTGTGATCCACCTCACAGAATCACAAACCCATGAAATTTCATCACAGCTACAATAGCTGACATTGGCAGGAACAACTAGAGACTGTCTAGTTCACTCCCTCACATATGCTCAGCTGCACAAAGTTGCCCAGTTTTTCTGTGACAGTCTGCAAGTTTGGAGACTACACAGCCTCTCTGGGCAGCCTGTTTGAGTGCTCAACTGCAACCAGAGCAAGAATATGTGCTCTTACAATGTGTGTGATCATTACCTCTCATTCTACCACTGGGCACCACCAAGAGGAGCCAGCCTCCCTCTTCTTTATTCCCTCTGTTTGGTTATTCAAACATATTGGTAACGTCCCCCTGAGACTTCACTTCTTTGGGCTAAACAGTCACAGCTCTCTCTTACTCTTCTTGTACAACAGATGCTCCAGTATCTTAAGGTTTTTTCTGCCCTTAAGAGCCTTCATGGCTCATGGACAGCTTGTTGTCCGCTAGGACCTCACGTCCTTCTCCACAGAGCTGATTTCCAAGAGATTATCACAAGACTGCGCTGCTGCCGGATGCAGGACCCTGCATTCACTTTTGCTTAATTTCAGATGTTTCTTCTCTGCCCAGCTCTCTAACCCACTGAGGTCCTTCTGAAGGGCCACACAGCCCTCTGGTCTATTGGTCACCAGACAAAACTTGGTGAGGAGGCATTCTGTCTTCAGCCTGCAGGTGACTCTTGTCCTTGAGCCATCCTGAGGGCCCACTACAGGCTCATGGTCAGTGAGCTGTCCACCAGGACCCCCAGTTGCTTCTGTGCAGTGCTGCTATCCAGCTGGTTGCCACCCAGTGTGTGTGAATTATTTCTTCTCCATGGGCAGGACTTTGCATTTTCCATTCTTGCTCTAAATCAGACTGCTGTTGGTCCAGTTTTCCAGCTCTCTATGAATTGTAACAAAACCATCTGATCTATCAATAGTTCTTGGCATCTCATAATAATGACATTTCTTACAGATTTAATCTTAACTACTGCATGCATAATGAGTTTTTGTTTATTTGTCATCTTAATTGCTCTTTTGGGGAAGGGAGATGGTAATTTTCAGGGAGACTGTTTAACACTTATTGAAATTACCCTTTTACTGGGAAAACCCACATCTTTTTATAACTTGGAAAATTAAATATAATTTTATTCAGAAAACTGTCAAGGTTTGACACAGGCTAGATGCCAGGCACCCACGAAGAACCATTCATTCATTCTCCTCTGCTATAGTTGAGCAGAGGAGGGGGAAAGAAAAACCAGAAGGTTCATGAGGTGAAATAAGGGTTAGGAGAAGACATCCTAAGGGCAGAACAGGCTCAAAACTTTAAAAGTATAAACAGAAATTTTTCAAATTGAATTAAAAGAGGATAATGAGAACTAAAATTAACCTTTAGAACACCTTCCCCCCTCCCCCAGTCTTTCTTTCCTTCCCACCCACAGCACAAAGAGACAAAACATAGAGTTTTTAGTCAGGTTGTCACTTTTAAAAAAATCTTTCTTCAGTTTGCTTAGAGAAAGGAGTCTCTTCTGTTATTTTGTGGGGTCCTTCCCATGGGAGGTAGTTTGGTATGAACTTCTTCAATGTGGTTCTAATTTTTATGAGTAGCAGTCCTGCCCAACCTGCTGTGAGTCCGTCCACCAGCAAAATAGTCTTCCTGAACTGCATGCCATGGGTCATTTTAGTTCACGGGGTGTAGTCTTTTAAGGATGAACTGTTCTAGTTTGGAAGCAAGGGTCTTCTTTCTCTACCCTCTATCCCTCTGCTCAAGTTTCCCATCAGATCACAGCTTTTCAACATACACACACCAGTGTGAGCATCTTTTTCTCACAGGCTGAGGGTGAATTCTGCATCCCCCCATGCACTTCATGAATTGCAGGGAAACAGTGAAGACTATATTATAGTCCTCACCATGGCTTGCAGAAGAATCCCAGCTCTGATGTCCAGAGCACCTCTTCCTCCCCCTCCCTCCTTTTCATCACCCTTAGTGTCACCATGTTGTTCTCCTCACGTGTCTTCATCTTTCCCCTTTTCTCTGTTTTGAGAGAGAACTGGTGTCTATGAGTTTGTTTGTTCTCAAGTTTTATCAATTGAAAAGTTCTTATGGGGTTTCACAGCACTGAAAGGTTGATCCCTTGTGAACTCTGCATTGGAGAGTTGCTGGCCATGCCCCTCGCTGTGGGCCATGTTGTGTCCCCTTGCAGCCACGTGGGCAGTGCCAGCCACCGTGACATCGGCGGCATTCAGCGCCTCTCTTTATGTGGGGCACCGAAAAGGAGAAGCTGCTGCTGCCATCCTGCCCTTCTGTCTGCAGCATGGCTGGCTAAAAGCAGCTAAGCAGGCAAAGTTCACTGCCAGCTGTGCCAAGACAGCAGTGGTCACTCCCAGCCCTGGCCGCTTGGCCATTGGCTGCAGGTCCTGGCAGCTGTGCCAGGATGGCCTCCTGTCAGCCACACCAGGATGACCCCCTGGCAGTTGCCTCCCCACCCCTCCAAAGATGAAAGAGAAATAGTGTGAGGTTTTTTCCTTCTTACGTAAGTCATCATAGAGGCATAATAAACTCCTACAGTTGGGCTTGTAACATGTCCATCATCAGAGCCTTCAGGGATTGGCTCTGCTGGACATAGTAGAATCCTTGCAGTTTCTCTCTCAGAACCTGCCTTTGTGGCTTCTCTTGCCCCCACTAAAAGCCAGGCTGTGTTAAACCAACACAAAAACATAACAGAATTAAAAGTACTAGGGTTGAGAGTCAGTCCTATATTACATTTCTCTTCCAAAACTCTCTTCTAGCCTTAATTTTTAAGGATTTATTTTTTTTTTTTAATTTTTAAGTAACTGCAATGCAATTTTGCTTTTCCATGAGCATGGGGGTTTTTTTCTGCATACTTACCTTCTTTAACACAAAAAATTATTTCTTATACAAAGCCTGAATCTAAGAGAGATTTTTCTCCCATTGACATCTGCAATGACTTGGTGATACTGACAATTTTTTTTCCTGTGCTGCAGCTTTGCTTAATGCAGAAGAGAGCAACTCCAGCAGTAGGAGAGACCAGGCAGTATACCTCAACCCTATTCCATGCATCAGCTGAAACAATGTAAGAAACTACACCTGGAGCTTTGTTGATAGCGAGATAGTGGTGCACAAGAAGTATTCTACTTGGCTGTGAATTTTAATGACTTGGTAGTTATCTCAAGAACTTATCTCAGGTAGTTATTTCCATTTCAAGTGATCAGCATTTGGATAGATGTCTGTAAACACATAGAGAGATGGCCAAAACACAGCTAAAATAATCCAAAAATCCCCTTTGTTGACTCCATTACACCCAGAATCAGATTTTGTGTTTTTAATCCAGTGTCACAGTGCTTATTGAGATATTTAGAGATATTTTCCTTATCTTACTTCTTCGGTTTAGCATTGGTCTTGTAAATAATATTTTCTGTATCTATATTAATGGGTAGTGGAGCATTCCTGGTATATATTTGCAATCCATATAATTGTAATCCATGTTCCTGATTAGCTGCACCCTGCCCCAAACAGGATCTTTCAGGGAACATTTGCCACAGGTGCCTGGCATCCAGCCATTCACTGTGGAAACTAGGACAGTTTACTAAGTCAACCCAAACCATGCTGCTAGAGATGCCTGGGATATTCCTGGGCTAACTCACTAGGATGGGTGCAGCCTTCAGGCCTAATTTGAACACTGAGCAGCCTCATTGCACCTATTACACTTATCTGTACAAATAATGTTGAGGACTCCAGTGGATGTTTGCCAACTTGGAGCAAAAGCATGGGTGATTAAAGACATGCCATCTATTATTTTCTAATGATGAGCCATAAAGTGTTATTTTTTAGCCTCTAACATATCTTCAGGTTTTAATTTAACCAGTATGTCAGTTTCTGTGGGTTCTTTTCTCCCTGATGCTGGGATGCAAAGAGAAGACAGGGTCTACTGTGTTTAACTCTGCTTTTAGTCACAGGCCAGCTAGCTGTAAAAAACCTTCAAATATTTGTCACTGTTACTTTCCTGAGGATTCTACAGCTTCTTTTCACCAGTGACTCCAATTTCTGGTCCTGTTAAAAGCTTTGACATTTAAACAACAAACACAGGAGGATCCCATTTGCGGAGTCGGATGCAAAGGTAGGGTCTCCCTCTGTTTTCTGACTTCAGGTTGATCCTTGCAAAATTTTTTCTCTCTGAATGCCTGTACAGCTGCTGTTGCTAAAATCTTGTACTGGATAGCTCTGCTCCACTCTGCTTTTCTTACCTGACATTAGGAGAAGGACAGCCCCTGCCCTCTGAAGTGGCTGCTAGCAGACAAGATTAATTGAAGGACCTTTTCCAAGGAAGTTTGTCACCTGCTGAAGGCTGGAGACCTCCCCTGAATGAAATGCAATTGCACACCATTCAAAGTCTACTCTTGAAAGTAATGCCTGTCTACCTAAACTCACTCCAGTAGTGCTGTTCTTGTGACAGGTTTCCTTCACCAAGAGACCATCATTGCTGTTCCACAGCCTGTACAGGGAGAATTCCTTGGTACCTGAGTGCCTCTCTCTGATTCATTTCCCATACACAGCTTCTGACAACTCTCTAACATCCTTTCCACCTTCCATCCTGCCTTGGCCTCTTACACCCAGACAACAGTCCACTAGAAGGCACATGTCCTCATCTGGCACTTTATGGTTTCAGCATATGAAACTTCTAGCAGGTGCCATTTCCCTGGCACATCTCACGTGTCTTGTGAACCATTTCAAAGCTCATATGCCTTGACTTTTGGTGGACTGGAGCACAAATACACCACATTAAATCGTCATCTCTGCCTTTAGATATGTTCTGTGACATCTCACATGCTTCCCTGGTTGATGCTATAATTTGAGAGAACAAGGAAAAAATTTCAGTCTCCTCTGCAGATTTTTCTCTATATTTGCATTTATGATGCAAGAGTCCCCAAAATGGACAGCTTAAAACAATGAAAGAAACAGCAGAAAAATGGCATAAATAGGAATGGGACAGATTAAGACACTGGTCACAAGTGAATGTTTTGCAGTGACCTGAGCTACTTAATTTTAGCTCAATTGTTTGGCTACTGTAGCAAAGACGGAGGAGTTGTGTGCAGTATTCTTCCTTGTGCCAGCAGCTCAGAGACACAGCAACATTATCTGACCACGTTTGCTTTTGGGGTTTTCTTTGGGGATTTTATGCTTTACTGTTTGGGAATATAGTTTAGGAATACTTGCCACATCACGTACCTGAACATGGCTATTCCTGCCTTGTGGAAGTTTTTTCTAGACTGGGGAAAGGAACTTAATATTTCTGTGGTGTGCATCACTTCTGTGACAAGCCAGTTGGGCATGAGTTGAATTCAAACAAAGCAATTGCTTTGGGAATGACCTAAAGCAAAGCACAGCACCATCCCATATCACACAAAGACAGGTGCTTAGAGTCAAGAGAGGAGAACCAGTACGGGGCGGGAATGAGACATCAGGCTGTGGGTTACAGTGACATCCTTTTGTCTCTGCATGAATGCACTAAAGGTGCACTTGTCAAACTTTTTTCCTCTTATAATCATCTCATTAACCAGTGCTCCACAGAAAGAAACACTGTTCTTCAGGCGGGTTTGGAAATGTGACTTTCTCATGGCACATATCACTAATATCAACAAGAAACCTTTCTTAAGGTTTCATGGACATTTGCCTTGCCATTTTGTCGTTTAAAATATAGAAGGATTGTTTCCAATTTTATTCCATTTATCAGGGTATGAGAGTTTCATTTTGGTTGTCAGAAACTTAAATGGGTTGAGAATGGCTTTTGAGGTCAAAAATTATTACAGTCCCACACCTTTGTGAGAGAAAGGAATCAGGATACTTGATAGGATGGGAGAAAGACATCTTTTCTGGTGATTCAGACTATAATGATGTCTGACTCTTTTATTCTGAGCAGGAGCTACAAAGAGATGATTTTTCTGCCTATTGAAGAGATTCAGTGAGGACATATCAGCACAACAAGGACTTATTTTCTCTTTGTCTATGTTCCCTCAGATACAATTTCCTATGTTTCACATTGTACGAACAAACTTTCCCTGCAAGTCAAGACAATACTTACTCAAGAGGTGAGCTACTAGGGGCAATATACAGTTGTGTTACAGAACCATGTATTGGACAAGTCTGTAAAAGAATAGGACTCCCAGACTCCTTAAAGGACATCAAACAGAATATAACTTCATTTGTATGGGATGAGAACTGGCTGACTTCTGTCATTATTTACACTATTACGTCATTGTAAACTTCTGGTCTACTATGCAGAAGAAGGGCCACTCCCAGATAGGCCATGATGCTGGAGACATTATAAATCTCTCTTCTTCATGTTATAACATGCAGTGAGAACAGAGTTCAAAGTGGGTGATGCTCTTGGAAATGAGTACTAGAAGACCTGCTACTCTCTAAACCAGAAACTTTCCAAGCTTGATTACTATATTCAGTCTGCAAGGTCTTCTCTGTGAAGTGTCTTACTGACAGTGAAAACTAGCATTTTCTATAGGAAATCTTATGGTAATTAATCATATTTACTATTTCCCCCATTAATTCTAGTGTAATCTGACCATGCACAATGCAGCCTTCTGAGACCTACTAACTGCAACTCTTCCACCATAATTCACTGAATATCAGACAGGTGAGATTGTTGCACTGGACTAAACAAAAATATTTAAGACTTGCACTGGATTTACAGCCCGAACGGGGTAAACCTGGGATGGCAACTTGCCTGATGTTATCCTAGAGATATTATCTACAACCAGGTATTTATTATTTTGATTGATATGTTCATTTGCTTCCAGGTAAACACAAATGTTAAAATGTTAATATGAATGGTTAATTAGAGGAATTATTAACCATAACAAGAATTGAATGTTGTCTAATGTCTCCTGTCTCCTTTGTTTGTGTAGACTGTTCTAAGAACACTCTATTCCTCACATTTACGAAGTTGCTCTAGGTGGGGACTCTGAAGGAATGGAGTGAAAGTGCCAAGGAAGTTGTTCAAAATTGTTGATAAACAAGCTTGAGAGTGGCAAGAGATGTTCCAGATTCATAATTCAAACGTCATAGGCTAGATCAGTATATCTATGATGAGTTCTTCAATCTCTTCTTTCAAGGATCTTGCATCTTCCAAAAGGGAGATGGGACAGTTTCAAGTGGAATGGTTCTTCCAGGTGATTTTCTTTAAAAGTTCGAAGTAAATCCAACAAAACCAGAACAGACTAAACCCCACATACCCAATAAAGAGAATAAACTTACCTTTGGCTTTTTTTTTTTTTTTTGACTTTCTGGAAAGAAGACAAAAAGACCTGGGCTATCTCATCAGATATCCTGGCGGTTGCTATACACTGTACAATTTGACCTCATTGGGAAGAGAAAGTCTATTTTTACACAAGGCTGAATGTTTTGTTCTTCAAGTGTCTGAGTATAGAAGGTGAAAGCAAACCAGAAAATAAAATTGTGAAACAGATCTGCTTGAAGCATCATAATGTTTGTTCCTACTCATTAGAGCAATGAAAGCCTCAACAAATCTTTTACAAACTGAAGCCAGAGTTTTAGGAAATGTCATAAAACTCAGCAGGACTAAGAAAGGCTTTTCCAGAACAGTAGAATCCCAGAGAGGGAATCTATATTTGGGAAACAAAAAAAAAACAGGAATAAATGGCTTCTACTCTTTCTTTCACCCTCTATAAAATTTCCTCTGAATACCTGGTTTTCAGTCCAGCATCTAAATCACACATCAAGAAAAAAAATGAACCATTCCAAACTGACTAGGGGTTTTTCCTGATTGAAGAGAAACAAGTGTTTTGTTCTGTTGCACATTAGCTACAATAAGTTTCACTCCTAAAAAAATGCTAGTGAAATAGGAGTGAAGAGTAGATCTCCTGATAGGGTTATTTTTTTCAGGGTATTCCTTATTAGAAGTCTGTATGAGAAGTAGAGGGACTCATGTGCCTTCATCAAAGGAAGATAAACTGTCTTGCACAGTGTAGTCAATATTTTAGGTTCCAGTTAAAAAGGAGGTAACATTATTGCTGTGGAGTTAAGATTTGCAACTTCAGTTTACTGCAGTTCCTTGTTTTTTGTGGTATTCTGGCAAGGGAGCAGAATAACATACCTTTGGTTTGAGGATGATTTTGTGTCATGGGGTAAAAGCAAGGAATCCTGGGCCTTTTTGTACTCAGGTGGACTTTGTTATGACTTTGGCAAGGACCCTTTGAGCCTGTTACTAATGTGTTTGAATTACATAGGTTTACATCACTGAACTAACAACAGCATTAGGTGTTCTCTCAGTTTTATAACTGACAATAGACAATCTTTCCACTCATAGCCGAGTCTGAAGAACCTGGATATCCCAGACCATTTCCTATTGGACTGTGATTGTCTGCAAAGCTGGAGACACCACAGCTCATTCCAATCTTTGAGCACCCTTGCAATAAATTCATTTTTTCTTATGCTTTAATGAAATTTCTAATGTTTCAGCTTGTGTCTATTACCTCTGATTCTGTCACTGGGTAACACTGAGAATTTTCAGGCTCCCTCTTCTTCATTCCCTTTGCTCAACTATTTATATTCATTGGTGCTGTTCTCCTGAGCCTTTGCTTCTCTGGGCTGAACAGTCACTGTTCTCTCACACTCTTCTTGTACAAAAGATGCTCCAGTGTCTTCACTGAACTTTCTTCAGAAAGTCTATGCCTCTACTGTACAGGAGAATGTGGAACTGAATCCCCACATTCCAGCCATGGCTTCAGTGCTGAAGAGGGAAAGGAGGGACGGGTCACATCCTTTGCCTTGCTGACAGTTCTGTTCCTTGTGCAGTCCAGGCTGCTGGTGACCTGATGGCTGCCTCACAGTCAGCTTGCTGTCCACCAGGACCCCCAGGTCCTTCCCTGCAGTGGTGCTGGCCAGCAGCTCCCACCATTCCTTCTTTCTTCTTCTCAAATGTCAGACACCTTTGTTCATCCCCCAGTTATGCAAATTATGGAGTTATTACCAATAATTTTCAGAGTACTCCTGAACTCTTGTTCATATTTAGACTAGGTCACCATACTTTATATAGATATTCCTCATCAACTCTTTAAAAGAAAAAAAAAAAAGATACTGTTGTTTGCATAACCATTAAAAAATTATTTGCGTAACTATTAAAAAACTATCAACTTCTATGGGTCAAAAAGTGAAAATAAATTACCCCAGAAATAGACAAAGCTCATACTGATAGGTTCTCTTTCTTGAGATTTCTATAGGATTATTTCCTATATTTCCTATTTTAGATAGGAACTGATAAAAAACCCCATTGTCTAAGTTATTAACCATCTCTCAGATTACTTAGAATTACTGTTCCATTTTTAGTCACCAATGTTTTGCATTTCAAAGACCTTTTCTGATGAAAATTAGGAAGCAAATTCTCAGAATCTCTGATCCTGTCTTTTTTTCAAAGTGATTTCTGCATGACAAGGTCACACCCACAGTGCTCTATCAAGCTCCTAATTATGCCCCTGATTTAATTCCTCTACGGAGGAACAGGGCAATCTGACATGAATAATTTCAGAGCCTTGGAGTTAGACAAACTCCAACAATGCTGTTATAGACACTCAGTTCCTTCAGCATCTCACCGAGTGTCAGGCAATATCCATTTTAATATATGATGAATTACTAGTTGTGTGATTGTGGACCAAAAGTGGTCTCTCTGCTCCTGAGACCTGCCAGTTAAAATTGTAAGGATACATAAGTATGGATTTGTCCACCTTTTTACATTTGAAGGAGTAACTTACACCACGACCATGTTGGTTTACTGAATTTTTCTGTGGTTTCTGGCAAAGATGGAAAATTGTAATAAAATTATGTTGATTCCCCCCCCCCCACACACACCAATTGTGTGTGAAACATGTTCTTATATAATTTTCCTGCTTATATTTACCCATCTGAGCTAGCATATGAAGTTTAGGCTGCAGGAACCCTTGTTTCTCTAACCATGTTTTTCAACTCAGAATCCTCTCAACACTGAGAGGATTTCCTACACCGATCCAAGATGGATTACAGGAGAAGAACAAGTACAAAGATGCAGGTATTTTCTTCACCAGCTGTCTCCTTTTATACAACCCAATCTTATCCTCCTCCACTTCTTTACCTACAGTATGATCTAGACAGAGATCTAGATCAGAGATCTAGCTTTAGACAGAGACTTAAGAAATATAGTCATGTACTTCATCGAGATTATTAGCATATGATACATCTTAATATTTAAATAATGCTGAATGAGGCAAAAGTTCATTTTTGTCCATAGCATCCCTATCCATGCTCTGGTCATACAATTTCTTTTAGTTCTGCTTGGCTCTTCAGAGATATAAAGAGGACCATTCTGTCTCCACCAGATCATGGCCTCTAGCTGTCTCATATTTTTTCCATGTCAATTATGCATTTCTCCACCTGCACAGATAATACAGTGGGTACACAAAGAAAATAAGACTTAGCCCTTGCCCTGGGCCCTTGGTCTTCATCACACATAGGGGTGTTTCAGCCCTAGGAGTGATTACACCTCATGAATAACCTTGAAATGTTATACTTTGGCCTCCTCCCAGCTCCTCTGCAAGAGGCTGAAAGTTCACTACACAAAAGGCATTTTAAATGCACCGTTCTTCCCTCTGGCAGAAAAGCTGTTCATAATTACTGCCATTTCTTAAGTTAACTGCAACAACATTCTGATGGGAGGTGTTCTTTCATCTGGCATTAGCCAAAGTAAATGACTTTACATCTACATTAATTTACATTTACATTAAGCTCATGACAAAGCAAATTGTGAAGATGAAGCACTATCCCCATGTCTCTGCTTCCACTGCCTGTGCATTTCTTTCTTTTCCTTTTCTTTTCCTTCAGTTTGACAAGCAGGTTGCAACTCACAGTGGTCTCTTCCCTTCCCCTTCTAGTTTCTTATATATGGAGACCAAGCTCTAATAGCTTCCAGCCTTAGGAAGATGGAAGCTTTAAAATTTGAAAGAAAAGGATATTTATGTAATCTATGTCACAAGGCATTTCCCCAAAATGTTCAAAAACAGTTTTTGTAGCTTGTTAGAGCCACTCAGCACAGATATTAACTTAAAATTGCCTGATCTGCTTTCCTTCTTTGTTAGTCATCCTTAGAGAAACAGCCTTGGTGTTGGTGTTCTCCTCTTAACACTTAGTCTGATAATCAGTGGTCAATCAGCTACTGTTTAGAATGTACATTTAACTAGCATTGAGAAAGACAAAGTATGTGGAAGGATGTGAGCATGTCATGACATCCAGAATGTGAAGTAAATAAAGGGGCACCAGAACACAGCACATCTGTCCATCTGTCTGTCTATGTCTAAATTTCTAAGGCAATCAAAGAGCAGCTGCTGATTGGAAATTAGATTTGTATGTCAAGAAAGAAACCTGCTTTAAGACCTGACTAAATTATTTTCTGTCAGTTGAATTAGATGAAACTCTTAAACCAAATCAAGGGATGCTGAAGAGAGACGGCAGCATTTGAAGAGGCCGGAGGCCATAGTGAATGTTTTGTAAGTCGTGGGAGTGTCTCAGATAATAATGAAAATAATCAAAGGCTTCTCAGCTAGAATAACTTTCTCCCCCAGGAAAAACACTACTGACAGAACTAATGGGCTTTAGAAAAGCAAATACAAGCCGGGACAGTGTATTTAAAGCAACAGTTGGTGAAAAACAATATAATTAGAACACTCTGTTTGCTTTACAGTCACAAATCGTTGCAATTTGCTTTGCTCTTTGGTTTCCTAGGAGGTAAAAGTAAGAGGAACAGGAACAAATTTCCCTCTGGGCCTTGGTATTTTAGCTACGCCAGTCTTGCTCAGCTTCTCATTCTAGAGAAGCTATCTCAGACGCGGACATTAGAAGGATATATGACACCTGTTTTTTATTTAGAAAGAAGATATTTGGATTTATTATAATTTAATTTTAAGTCCTTCCTTCGTTTCTTCCTTACTTCCTGCTTTCCTGCCTGCCTGCCTTCCTGCCTTCCTTCCTGCCTGCCTTCCTTCCTGCCTTCCTGCCTGCCTTCCTTCCTGCCTTCCTGCCTGCCTGCTTTTCTCCCTCCCTCCTCTATATTTTGTCCTTTATTTCCTCTACATTTTCTTATGCCTAATCCCCAAACAGCACAAATGCTCCTATAGATATAAATGCAGGCAGCTATTTAAACTCAATAACCCAATCAATTCTCTTTGGAAAAAACTTAGCTCACACATAAGCCTCTTTCCTAATCCAAACAGTTGACAGTGGATCCCTGTGCATTCTTTCTCCTTCTCAGAAAGATACCACCTCTTTGTGTCAGAGTGTCTTGAGTCTGTCTAAGGTGGAGTTCATTTTCCCACAGCAGCCCTCCCAGTGCTGTGCTTTGCATTGGTAGCAGGAAAGGTGTTGACAACGCAGCAGTGCCTTGGCTGCTGCTGAGCAGTGCTGGCACAGCACCAGCCTCCCTCTCCAGCATTCCACCCCACACAGGCCAGGAGGCTGGGGGTGGGCAGGATCCTGGGAGGGCACAGAGCTGGGACAGCCAACCCAAACTGACCAAAGGAGTGTTCCACATCACAGGATGTCTGTCCAGGTACAAAACCTAAGGGAAAGGAGGAGGAAGGTGTGGCCTTCATTGCTTATGGTGTTTGCCTTCTGGAGCAAAGTATTGAAGCTTTGTTTCCCATGAAGTAGCCAGATATTGCTTGCTGGTGGGAAGTAGAAAATAAAATCCTTTGTATCTTTTAAAATTATGTTCTGGCTTGGGTTTTTTCTTTCTTTTTTTTCTATGCTTGCATGCCCAAAACAATTGCTTTCACTTTATTTGTGCTTTTACAGCACTGTGCTCTGTATTGGTATGTAGCATGTACACCACACTGAGTGAATGATCCCGCAGCTTGGGATGAGGTTGCCTACCAAAGCCTATGCCTGCTGCTATTTTGTTATCAGCAGAATTAACACAGAGGGGTTTTTTTCCCCTTGGGCTCTGGAAAATGTCACAAAAGTGAAAGTATTTGTTCCTCCTAGCAGGAATCAGCCCCAGACAAAATGCAGGGGAAGCCTCTTCCTGATGCAAAGCCTCTTCCTGATGCAAAAACATCCAGCTTTACATTCACCAAAAGGTGTCCTTTTAAATAGGTATCCAATGAGTAGCTCTGAAGCTGTGAAGTCATAATCAGAATCAGTACATATGGTCACAGGGAGACAAAAATAGCCAATGGAAGCCTTATGTCTTTGGGAAAGGCAGTAAAATGTGCTGTCACTTTTACAAAACACAGGAAAATAGAAAGAAGTTACACTCCTAAAAGCGATGGAAGCACACTCATGCATGGTAAATGATTAAGTGTTTATGAAGTAATTAATGAATCTACCACTAAAGTAAAAACAAACCTTGAAATAAGAAAGATTAATGTTTCAGCATGGTCTTGAAGACACAAACTGATGAAAGTATTAAAATCGTAAATAAAATAACTGTTGCAAGACCCCAGACTATAGGCTACTCTTACCCCCAGAAGAATTTATGCACAGGGAATATATTTAACCTTCCACAACAAAAAGGATTTCATTCATGAAAGAAGCCAAAACCAGAAAATATTAAATTGGAAGCTTGATCTCCCCAAGCAGCATGTTAATGAAAAGATGCCAAGAACATTATATGAATTGATTCAACTTCTCTGTGATTTTTGCCCCAAGGTGACAGTTTTTACTAATAAACACACAAGAAATTTGAAGTATTGGGTTATTTTTTGTGTATTTCAGAAATTTCCAGCTATATTACAACTGCATAACACACACAAGTTTCCATTTTCTGAATGCTTTTGGAGTAGAAAAGGCATGGGATAAGTACTGTAATTCATCCTTCAAAAAAAAAAATGAAGAAAGGAAAGATGGTAAGCGGCCTGCAAGAAGGAACAGCTTTCCTCAAGGTACTGAGTTTAATTTTTCTATCCAAATTCTTGTAGTCTGCTCTCAGAGTTGAGTACAATACAGGCACAAGGACATAATGACTCCTTTCATTGTAAAATACACAGACCTATCTGTCATGGCAATTGTGCTTTGAAAGACAATTCTATCCCAGCCCCAGTATAAGTCCTCATGGAATAGAATCATAGTATGGTTTGGGTTGGAAGGCACCTTTCAGGATCACCAGGTTCCTACCTCTCTGTCATAAGGGGGTTTGAAGTCTGTAGATCTGCTAAATAACACTGACCAAGGAAAAGGTAATTTAATAACCAGCCTTTTGTTTGTGGCTTCAGTTTTCTTTACTGTGAAAGGGGGAAACATTCTGGCACATTTCATGTAAACCTCTTCTGATAAGATTAGTGTTTTCCCCTTGGTATCTCATCTTCTGAAGAGATAAAAATGGAAAGGATTATGACAGTGGTTACATACATTTGCTACCTTGAGAGGGGTGCTGTGGCTGGCTTGGAACTGCAATCAAGACAATGGAGGTGAACAAGCAGAATTAAAGGCAACTATAGGCAAATGCATGACAAGGTTCTTCTATCTATAGATTGTGCTAGTTCAGGAAGGCCAGAAATTACATGGAAGCATGGTTTTGTATAGTGCTTTGTAATTGCTGTGGACATACAGTCCTAATGAGGAACACATCCACAACAAAGTGTGATAAACTGCAATCATTTCTTTCCTTGCTCAACTGCTAAAACATCTGTGTCAGACAAATGACTTTTAATGCCTGACTGTGAACACTAGACAGCAGTCAACAGAAGAAAAGTTTTTTACCTGGAAACCTGCTTTCTCTGTGGGTAAACTGAGTAGATCAGTAAGCACAAATTTGCATCATTTCACTGAATTAAAAGTGATTTCTGAGTGGTTTCAATGAGCCAAGAAACTGGCCTATGCACCCACATGAAGAATCCAAAGATGTGGGGGCCAGGAGAATCTATTCAACAGTGAGAAGATGCTGTGGGTTGTTAGAATTGCAATTGAAATCGTGAAAATTTGCAGTTATACAAGAACTGAAAATTTTGTCTAACAGCTCAGGCATCACCTGATTTTGGTGTTAACAGAGTTATTTCTCATTACTTCATTTTCATATTAGCTCAACTGCATGTTATTTTATATTAGCCCAAATGAAGTGCTCAGCATTTCATTTTTCTTTGTGTATTTTCTTGAATCTTTTAGATTTGATAAGATAAATAACTATTTAAAGCCTTTTTACTTAAGATCAAGTTAAAAGGTTGTCCCTCATATTGGAATGGGCTAACAGGTTGAGTGGTTGTGATGCAGCTCACACAGGGAATGAATGCATGAGGAAGGACACTGTACCAAAGTTGTGCGTCTGGATCTGAGTTTCCCATGGCTGTTTCCTACAAAGATAACAGTGTGCCACACCTGTGTTGCTGTCTGCAATATTCTGAACCAGGAAACACATGGAGTGGTGGAAACAACTATCTAAGGCAGTGGTGTGACACCTGGATGGGAGGGACCCCTGAGTTCAGTATAGTGTTCTGGCCCACTCTTAGGGATAGATCTGTGATGAGAAGAGGTAATATATTTGTTAAATTAATAAAACTAGCAGGAAATTAGGAACTGAACATGTCCTGTGAAAATGAACTGACTACAGAAACCAGCTGAGATTAGCTGACTGCTAAACCAGGCTCAGCCAGATGACATTTTACATTAAATTTACAGCTTTCAAAAAACCCTATGCCTTAAAACAGAAAGCCCGAGAGAAAAAGATTGGAAGAAAAAATGCAATGTGTAATAGCAGAAATCTGTGTTTCATTTCCACGTTTTTCTTCAGGTAAAGAAGACTGTGTACCACTCACCTGTGGCCAGTTCTCAGACCCAAGGCAAACATGAGAGTCAGGTGGGAGGTAGTTGTCTGCAGACTGAACAGAAATGAAACTTTGGAAGTAATGGAGCTGTTTTCTAGCTTGCCAGTGCTTCAAATAACGACAACTGGGATGTGAAATCTCTTTAGCTGCATTGAGCAGTTTGGATATCTTGAGTAACCCAGAAAATTTCTTAGCAGTTGCAATGGCAGTGGGAGAGCACACAGCAGTGGGAGTAAAGGGGAGATCTCACAGTGTTTCCACCAAGTGCTCTTTTAAAGTCTCCAGACCATGACATGTTACACATCTTCACCGTTTTTCAGAACAAGGAACCTTTCTCTCAGTGTTCATGGAAGAGATTGTTTGGAAATTACCACCTTTCTAATGGCAAGATGCCATTAGAGGATTTTTTTGGAGAGGAGTCTGTTGGGTAGGCCAGTGGAAAGGTTTTAATTGCAGTAAAGCCTGTTCTTTGTGTTCCAGATATCAGGAAGGTGGATGCTTTTCATGCAGCAAATGGGCTGCACCACATCCAGAAAGAACCTAATGTCTAAAAGCACCAGGCAGCAATCCAGAGGACATAAATTTTCTAATCTTGATTTGATTGGACGTGTAGCCAAGGTCATCTCTTCCTCCTGCTAGTCATGGGTGGTGTTTCTGCACCTCCTGAGAGTACAGTGAATTCCACAGTAGTGTGACAGCTCATGCATGCAGACTGCTGAGCTCATGACTTTTAACATTGTGTTAGAGCTGTGGTACTCGCTTATTGCTCTTCCTTGTGAACTCCTTTGAGAGTTAAGGAAGCTTTTTCTCTTTTTACCAGAAAGATGTTTGTACCAAAATGGGTGTTCATCTATTTTCCTGGGCAGCAAATGATGGGATCAGGGGAAAAAACCTCAAGTTGCACAAGGGGAGGTTTAGCTCAGATATTAGGAAATATTTCATCACTGAAAGGGTTGTAAAGCATTGGAACAAGCTGCCCAGGGGAGTACTTGAGTTGCCATCCCTGGAGGATTTTAGAAGCCATATAGATATGGCGCTAAGGGCCATGGCTTTGTCATGGACATGGCAGTGTTGGGTTAACAGTTTGACTGACTGGATGATCCTGGAAGTCTTTTCTGACTGAAATGAGTCTCTGATTCGATGATGACTCATTTGCTTCCATCTCAGTCTGCTGGCATTTTTTCAAGTGCATGTCTGCCTCCAAAAGGCTCCTCTTTTATAGACAAGGGATAGAACTGAATCTCAGGGCATAACCTAAGGAACTCATGCAGTCATGGAGTACAGCTTTAAAAGTGAATATCTGAATTCAATTTAGTGTTTGAGCTGATGGCATTTTCAGCCTGACTATATTTCTTCTTGTTTCTGATGCATTGAATTCTAGAAAAAATCTGGGAAGAGTGTACTGAAAGCAGTTGAATGAATCTGACAATTAAGGTCAATTTATAAAAACCTCTTGAGCAGATGTGACAGAAGAGCTTTTTGTACCAAGCCTTAGGAAATGTATCATTTCCAATGACAAAGCTGAACAAAATAAGAAGCAAGGAAAAGATTGGAAGGCACATCTGTGACATGTGAGTGTGTGCCCAGCTAACCACTTTGTACCACAACACTTTCAGAATGAAACTCATCACCTAACCCCTCTTCATGGTTGGACTCAGTGGTCCTAAAGGTCTCTTCCAATCTAAAATATTCTATGGCTTATTTCTGCTTAGTCACAAGGCACTCCACTCGTTTATTTCTTGATGCAACTGAGAGAGCAATTGAAAGTTTATCCCACTCACTAGAAAACAGAATAGGTTTTAAGTTTCAGTTATCTGGAATTGACCATGAGAAATAAAATGAGATGAAGTACTGAATATAGAAAAGTGAGGTCATTAATTACTTTGTTGATTTATAACCCCATCCACAGATAACACTGGATGTAAACTTACATTTACATTAGGAATGCTTCCTGTCACCATTCCCCCATCTACCCCTTTGTTATTTCCTGTTTGAACAGATTTTTCCAAGTAATATTCAGCCTCTTTCAAAAAAATCTGTGTCTCCATTGTGATTGCTCATTTTAGCTCTTACTTCTTTTTGCAGTTAAGGTCTTGAGCAAGTCTTCACGTCAGCATATCATGAAATTATCATATTATTCATATACACAATGGTGATTGGTAGGCTTCTCAGGTACTGTCTGGTAACTTGCTTGAAGGTGAGTAGTTGACCTTGACTCATCCTAGCAATTGGTTTGAAGCCTGTAAACTGGTCTTTAAACCATAGTTTTTGGGTTAATGGGGGTTGCCTGCCTTGACATTGAGAGGAAAACTTTCAATTCCGTATGGCTTTCACTGCTCTTGCTTTGCCCTGTGTCTTGTGTTGCAAAATGTAACCAAAAAAAAAAAAAAAAAAGAATGTATTCCATTTACCATCTGTTGAAATTGTTGGGGAGGTGTTTTACTTTATCTTTTCAAACTCTGGGAAGGAGGGGGAGGTGGTAATGGGCCAGCTGTTCAAACCAGGTGGGGCAGTGTTCTTTATCTTTTCCACTACCCATCCTCCCTCCAGGGGAATAGAGGCTGCCCATGGGCCATTGAAGGCTCCCTGCATGATTGATAAAATGACATGCCATTGTGAGATGCTCCACACAGCCAGAGGAGCCAAGCATTCCCACCTGGATGAAACCTGAGACTTAGATCATATGGCAGCTGTTTTTTCTGCTGGATTCCAGAGGAAGACTGGAGCCATGTCATCACTACTGGACCCTTGGAAGGAAACTACGTGATTCTACAGGATCATCTCTGCTCTAACAAAACCACATCTGTCACTCCAGGAGGACTCAACTTGACTCCTACTGACACCCTGACCAACAGGGTGTCAGGTCATATTCTTACTCTGTCAATTTTTTTCTTTCTTTGTTTTGTTTGTGTTTTGTACTAATACATTTTTATTTTTAATATTGCTAGTAAAGAACTGTTATTCCTATTCCCACATCTTTTTGCCTGAAAGCCCTTTAATTTCAAATTTATAATAATTCAGAGGGAGGGGGTTTGCATTTTCCATTGCAAGTGGGGGTGGCTCTGGTCTTTTGCTGGCAGATACTTATCTTTCAAAATCAAGATATCCTGCTAAAAGGAACTGCTTTGTTACCTCAGACCCTGCACACAGTCTGGCACTATCATCCACAGCAGCTCCTCAATGTTGCCTTCAAAGTCCCTGGTAGCTGGCTGCCATGGTTCTAAGCCCAGCTGGAGAGGAAACATGATGCAGCCACCCACTCAACCCCATATCTCTTCCCACCTCCCCAGTGAAATGGGCAGAAGAATAAAAAAAAAAATGTATCTTGAGATTAGAACAGTTTAATAATTTAAAATAAAGTAAGAGAAAGTAATAATGGGAAATAATAATAATGATAAGAAAATGGAAAAGGAAGTGGTGCAGAACACAATTGCTCACCACCTGCTGTGCTCCCACCCAGCTCGTTCAGTGTGTTCCCTCTCTGGCAGAGCATCAGAAAAGGAAAAAAGTACTTGACTTAGAATAAACAAGACTTAGCTAAAACCCAAAACATCAGTTTATTATCAACACCATTCTCATTCCAAATCAAAACACAGCACTGTAACAACTGCTGAGAAAAACTGACTCTACCCTGCAGGAGAAAGAATGGGACATCACTCCATGATCAATGTGGTCAAAGTGAGCCGTTCAGTCTAAAATGACAGTGTCTTTTATACAGTTTTAGTCTAAAATCATACGTTGACATGTTGCTTTGTAATCAGTTAGACCCTAAAGCACACTTTAGTTTCTTAGCCTAGATTGGTTGATTGATACTGCAGAAACAGCATCTTTGCACAATTTTTCATTTGGCTCCCATCCGATTCTCACATCCTGGGGTTGTATAGCATCTTTTGTTCTTCTTCGTACGTGACTTCTATCTTGTTTGCTCCTCCATGTATGTGATCTTCACATCCTTGAAATGGTTACAGGCCTATCCATTCTCAGAGACTAGGCTGCTTACACATCCCCTTTTCCCAGGCCTAAATCACCCTCAAAGGCTGGATCGTTCATATGTCCCCATTTCTGAAGGAATTGATCCTCTACACTACCCTAGCTGTAACCAGGACACCGGCCTATGTGACATGGCTTGATCTTGGACTGAGCATTCATGGAACACCCATGCATGTCAGCAGAAGGCTTTCCAGAGCAGGACAAGATGTGGTAGGGGTGTTCATAGGTTGTTTGAGACTGGTTGCCAGTTGCTGCACCTCCATGTTTGCCTCATAATGATGTCAGCACAGGATGCCATTCCACTAGGAACACAGAGTCCACCATATTGTTTCTGCTGACACTTGTCACAGCATCCTTTCCCAAGCTGAAAGGGTCCATGTCCCCAGAACTGGCTTTGAGAGATCCCTGGAAGTTATGGATATAACTCTTCATAAACCTGCATAATGCATCAGTGTAGCACAGAAGTATTGCACTGGTGAAATAAATCACACGTCTTTGTTCTAAGTGTCAAGTTGAAATGTTCTACAACTACTGCACTTATTACTAGTAGGAAAATGGTGAATATTGTACTTCATTAACAGGTTCTTTAAAGTTTCAATTAAAAATTCTTATCTCTTGTCAATCTGAATTTCTGAGGTGCATGGCCATCAGCTGAGATAGTTTTAAAAGCCCTGAGTGGTTCAGAGTTCATTTTACCTTTCTAACTGATGTTCAGGCATGTTTGTCCAATATGTATGACACTATAAGAATGTACTTAACAGCACTGTTATAGGTGTAAAAATGTTGCATATTATCAAGTCTGCCTGCCACAGCACATTCACCTCTGCCACATTAACCTGGTCCTCTAAAGAGGTTTCTTGCCACCTTGAATAACATTTGAAGTCCTGGTTTGTAATCTGGGTTGCCAGGTTGCTACTTGCCTTCTGTTCAGAGTAACAACTTATGTCTCCCAAGTTTTCTGCCTTCCCAGGAACACAATGAATGTACTCCAATGGAAGCAGCGATGCAGCCATGTCTACATGCAACCTACTGCTACTACAACCATGTTAGAAATGCAATGTTTGACAATCATTTGAGCTCATGTACAGATAAAGTTTTTTAATGGCGTGTAAGGGGAGGTTGTCGTTAACCTCCTTCAGTCTTTTCCCCCAGAATGTCTTTGTCCCATCTATGTCTACTCCCTTTCTGTGACTCTCTCAGTCCCCAGACATGAATATAAGCAGAACATGACACACTTCTTACTTCTGCCTCCTCAGTCAATCATCTGGAGCTTTTGGAAACTTTCTATAGGCTCGCCCACTCAGTTTTGGACAATCCTGCATAGTAGCCTTACAGGTAGCTTTAAGAATGACCTGCAACTTGGGAAAAGGGAGATCATCAAGACCACCCTCCCTGTCTGTGTGAAACTTGATCAAAATTGCACATTCCAGTTTTAGGGCCCATTGGCCCTAGAACTCAGTTTGTGTGGTCTGTGTCAGAAAGACTTTAAGGGGTTTTTGTTGAGATGTGTCCTGTCTTGTAAAGCAGGTTGAGGACTTAACCTCTCTTTTAATTGATTTTTATTCACAGTCAGACTTCAGTTATTAATGTCCCTAGCTCTGATTAAAGAGTATTTTCTATTGGATATAACTTTTCTACATTCTTATTAATATATCTGTGTATATTTAATTTATATCTTTATGTATCTATATATCAATATATTTGTGCTATATACAGGTATGGTGGAGTCTAGACACAGGCAATCACAGTCCAGTATGAAAACATCTGGGCCACAACAGTTAACCAAATGGAGGCTATTTGGCATGAATTGTGACTGGAAGAGGGGGATCCTTGCATATTTAATGTGTAAGCTTTCTTGCTATGAAATTCTTGTAGAATAGATAGGAAGGGAGGGACCTCTTGTGCTGCCAACAGGGCAGCCTGCAAGCACTTGAGGTATTATATGCTTCCAAATTGTGACACTCAGGCCAAAAAGAGGTGGAGCACACAAACTTCATGACTTGAAGAGGGGAAGGACGCTTGGGGCATGTGACTGCCTGAGGATGGGAATTGTAATTGCAGTACTTCTGTGTGCCCTACCTTGTCACTCAAACTGTTAACCTCTTGATTCTAACTGCTTTTCAAGCTGCCACTTGGGAAACTGACATATTTCTATAATTTCTATCAGCAGAATTCCAAAGGAGTATGGGAGAGAAGTCAGCATTTTTTTCTGGGACACAGTTCATCTGACCTACTTTGCTACTTTAGGCTGATCATAGAGTCTAATTCACACAGAATCACTTACTTGCTAAATATTTAAAGTTACGTAAGATGAAACATCCTAGCCCTGGGAAACTACCCAGAAATGAAAGATTGTTAACACCTCCACTGTAGGAAAAACTATGAATGAGTTGTAGCACTCTGTCAGACAATCAAGAATACCTCCAAGATAAAAAAAAAAAAATTGTAGACTAGTAAACTGGTATGATTTCAAGAACGGTTTTAAGCTGCTGGAGTTTGTATCTCAGGAAAAATGTCTAGGACATTTCTGGCTATGAAAATCTATATAACAAATCCTCAGACACCTTGGTTCTTGTGTAGATCAATTGCATGTGAAAAGAAAAAAAGCAGCCACATTTAATCAGGGGTCTTCATGTTGCCTCCTGTATCTCCTTTCACTCAAAGTCATTTATGGAACACTCAGGCTAAACAGTGGTTAGACTACAAGGTAGGCTCCAGTGATATAAAGTAGGCTCTTGGGATGCCTTAATTGCTTGAGTTTGGCATGAATAAGGCACAGCAATGACTTGTCTTGTTTCATCTCTCACTGTCATTACCTTTTACTTAGAGCTTGAGGCAGAAAGTGAAGCATGCAACTATGGGATTTCGTAGGATTCCTAAGAGTGAAATGGGGAAGACAGTTATTAATTTTTTTTTACATTTCCCAGTCTTATCACATGTTGTGTGTTCAAAGGAAGTTAATGTCATGCTCTTTATCTTTTAACTAATGCTTGTTATTTTTTAAAATAATGCAGCTGATGAATGCCTGCCAGGAGACAAACTTTTTCTGCGCAGTGGTAAGGAATGTTATTCTTTTGTTGAAGTATAAGCCTTCAGTGTCTGCCAGCAGACTGTGAACCAGCTATCAGCCAGGCATAGACCAGAGCCTCTCCTTTTGGATCTAGATTGTGATTGGAGGAGGAAATACTGGCTCTATAAAGGACAGGATGTTTCCAAATTGCAAATTGTGGTGGAGAGGTGTGTGGTTTTTTCTGGTTTGTATGTTTTGGGCTTTTGAGGAGAGGGGGGCTGGGGTTGTGAGGGGTTTTGGGGTTGGGAGGCTTTTTTGTTTGTTTGTTTGTTTTGGTTGGTTGGCTTGTTTTTGCAGAAACATGTTTATGAAATGAATGTATGTAAGGAAATGCTCTTTCAATCTCATGGTTGTATTAAATGTTTTTGACAGAATGTGGCCTCTTGCTGCTTCCTGCATAAACAGACCAAAAATCATTAGACAGAAATGAGTTATACGAAGCAGCAACAAAATTATAATGCACAGTGGCATCTCTGGAAATAAGCAACTATAAATTAATTTAAGTTCTGTCTGATACTGAGGGTATGAATTAGAGTTCAAGATAAGTACGGAAGTAATATTTTTCAGTTAAGACCACATGATCATAAATCAGGAAGGCTCAAGCTATCCCTCATATAAAGTGATTCTGATTCAGGGGTAAGAAATGAGGACCAAGCAGAGAAGACCCTTAGGTCCTAGAAAAGGGGATTTCACAGAGCAATCATATGGCTTTTTTGGGGAGGAAGATTGTCCCTTTACTGTATGCATAGCATGGTTTGATGATTCCCTGATGATCCTCATCGTGTGCCACTGTGTGGTATTTTAATGATGGTCTGCTTCTGGTGGAAATAGATCATGATCCCTCCTAGGGGAGGCACATTGTGGAGCACACAGGACTGCCTACCACCCTAGTGTAGCAAACCTCAGTGATGTTCCTCTGGCATTATATTTTGCTCTATTACTGCAGTGGAACAATTTTTTTCAAGTAAAAAAGAAAAATCTCTCTCACTCTAGTGACAGTCAGACTCCTAGCATGTGATGTGCATTCACATCACCTAAGATTGTGATACTTTTTAGAGAACTACACTTACACAGAAACAGCGACTTTTAGAACAAAAAAGTTGTGATTTGTCCCAGGGTATTGTTGATCTGCTTGAATCCCTTCCTTGGAAAAGTTCAGTCTTGAGACATGCACACAAGATTTTGGAAGCCCACTACCTTGGTTTTTACAATGCTTCAAACAGATAAGGGATAAAACTTTTTCAGTCTTTTCCCTAACAATTAGAAGATCTATCCTTTCCCCTTATGTGTGTTCCCTTGGCCTGTTCTTCTGTTTGTGTCTTGATTTGCTTCACTTTGAAAAAGAGGAAAAACAGCTTCCAAGATCAATAATAATGAAGAGCGTACTGGGTCCAGAACCTGCCCATCTTCACAGTTTGCTACTGAGCCTTGCTTGTTCTTTCCTGCCATCTGAGACCTGTGAGCCCTGGAAACCCTAGTGCCTTTGGTTGTGTTTTTGCTGCAGGAACACCTGTGGACAGTAACCTTCCCATATGCAGGTTTGTCAAATGACTGTGACTCATGTCTTCCTTGACTACAGCCAAACCTTTAATGGTGATTTTCTCCCTCTGGGAATGTTCAGATCTCTCTGCTATGTGGATTTGTATTAAGGGGTAGCTCTTTGGTGCAGAGTTGTATCAGGGCAGAAGCACTGCAAAATCACATCCATAGCACTGTCTCCTGTCCATTTTACTTGCCACTACTGTTCCCTGCACATATCTGGCTGCAGGTGTGCTCTGCTCACCACACAGACAGCCAAGTCTGAGCAAGCTGTCTTCTCACCTCTTAGCATCCTCAGCAGGTGGGAATTACACACTTGTGCTCACATCAGAGAAGAAAAAGCACCTTGCATTTAACTTACAATGAAATTCTCAGCATCATGAGCCAGGGATTCTTGCAGAAGCTTCTGTCCAGTTGGGCTGAGTGAGACCAGTGAATCCTAAACACTTTGTTGTTTTTGCATACCCCATTGCAGCGCTGGAACTGTTAGACTTCCACGATATTGTTGCTGCCTCATAACTAATATCCCCATAAAAGTGGAGAAGACCTCACAGTGAGACAGTAAGGCTGTCTCTTTTTCCTTTCTCCTCTAACTTAAAATCTCCATAAGACCATCTAAGCCCTGCCATTTGGTGAGGGCTTTTTTTTCCCCAATTAAATAATTCCATTCCAAAATGAGTGATCAGCTTAATTAGACAATTTGGTAAGCAGAGTTTGTTCTAGATACTCACTTGCTGTGCCTCAGAAACAAAAGCACAGGATTCAGGAAGCACATGACACTGCTTTCATGTAACTATAATCACAGTAGGCCCTGTGCAAATGAATCTTACAATCTAGTGAGACAGCAGCTCTGGCATTACCCCTTTCTTTGACCTAAGAGTGGTAGAAAGCAAAGCCAGAGCAGAAAGATGAGATGTGAAGGGTTGATCAGTGAGACTGGGACAAAGAGTGAATTCAAAAACCTGCAACTTGTGTCTCCTCTTGTGATGACCTGAGATGTGGTAAAATGTACAAGCAAAAGAGTGCTTACATCTGAAATGTCTGAGACAGGAACCTGCTTGTGACTGCATTGGGCCCTCAGGGCCTGACATCCACACACAATTCCAGGTCATCCCATGGTTGTCATAAAGAAGATTTTGCTTGGACCTCAGTTATGGAACTAGTGCCTAATGAAACATAATTTTTGTTATCCTTTTGTCCCTCCATGTGCCCATCATTCCACAAAAGGCTTTCCTTCCTCACTCTTGAAGCAACCAACAGAGGGTGCCCATGGATCCTTGCCAGCCTCACAGCTTTTCCACAGACTACAGCTCTGCTCACTTTTCATTTGATGAAAACTTATTTTATTCATTTTCACTTATTTGGTGACTCCCTGTCTCTGTAGCTGCAATGATTAAAAGCCTCCTTGCAAGACGTTTGCCCTGGCAAGTCCCACATCCTGTGGCATTCATCAGTGGGATACCATCCAGACCATGTTCCATTCACAGTAATCTTCTATTATATGATGGCTTCCTTTGTTCCAGACTCTCCCTGCCTGTGCTAGACAAGAGATGATGACAGAAGTCTCTTCTATAGCAGCACATCTACAGAGTTCAATGCTTCTTCCATCTTCCTCTGGATGCTGGCTCTCCACCACAGTTCACAGCTCAAAAAAACAGCTGTTGTAGTTTTTCTTGGTCTGTATTTTCCTAGATTCAGAGGCTTGCAGATTATATACATGTCCAGGTTTTGGTTTATCCAGTTGCACTAAACTAAGTAAATGTTTTCCTTAATTTTTGTGAGTCATATCTCAAGCATAATATCCTTCCCATTATACCCTTATATCTATAAGAGTAGCATGTTATTGTGAGCGATGCAAAGCTGCCTGCTTTGCTCTCTTCCTGTTTGGCAGAGTACTGACAGGGTCTAAAGCTCAGTCTGAAAGAAGAAATGATCTGACTCTAATGGGAAAGACTATATGAAGTAGTCAGCATGGAAAAGGCAGTGATGACAGTCTCTGGCAGACAGAGCAATTCTACTCAAGAATGCTTCACAGGTGGCATATACACAGACAGAAACCTAATGTGTGGTTCCCTGGAGAAAATTCAGTTGTGAGAAATTTGAACTGTTGATTTGGGTCCATGCCACAATGGGAAGAAAGAACTAGTGAGACTCAGAGGTCTGCTTATGCAGAGAGCATCCTGTCTCTGGAATGCCTTCAACTTAGAGGAAGTACTTTGATAAAGACCTGTAGGACACAATTTCCCCCATCTAACTAAACAGAGAATACTTCAATAACAAAAGCTGTATACAACTGTGTTTCTCAGGAAAGATACACAACTTTTTTTAATGCTTTGTACGCTTTTGCTTATTTCCTGAAATGGAAATGTACAGGTGAATTTTTGTGGCAGTCAGACCCTAGAAGACCCATGATTCAACAGATGAGTGATGCTTAGAATGAGAAAATTGACCCCTAAACTAAAAAACCAGCATTGTAGGTAAGTATAGGCTCTGATTAGCCCTTGTAAATGACAGAAACAGGGTTGTGCTATTTAACAAAACAGACACATTGTGTAGCAAATAGGTTCACTCTGCCCATGGTAAAGCTCAGTCAGTGAGAGGAGATGCTGATCAACCTCTGCTGACCTCTACCATTTTTATTCCCACCATACTTCTTAATTAACTTCAGGTGCTTCATATTTTTCTACTTTGCTGTATCAACTAGGTCCTCATTAGGCCTGTTCTGTGTGATTTTTCTGCTGGTAAAGTAATGAAAATAATGAGAGAAACTGCTATTTAATTTCAGTCTCTCATTATTTCATGAGCCATACATTCATGGAGATTTTTTTTCTTCCATAGATTGAGGTGGATTGATTTCTCTAGAGCATTGCTGGCTTTTGTACCCTGAAATTTGCAGGAACTTGATGCCATGATGCTGCAGAAAAGGTGAAATTCAAGAGCTTCTAATATTATATACAATCTTTGCTGTACTATTCATGAGCTGGGTCTATGCAGAACTAATTATTAAGGTCAAGAGATAGAAAGCTGTTTTTACCTGTTGTAAACAGAATTTCATAGCCTTAAACTTTCTTTTATTGTTTTTTAGAGATACCTATGTAAGCTTACTTTTTATTCATCTCTTAACAGCCCTACATCTGATCTGACTGGGTACTTTTCCTTTGATTCAGTTGTGTTTCCTCTCTCTTTTATGTGACTGGGAATTTAGACAACACATGCATTTCTCTGTGCTGACTCACACTCATTTCTTTTGCTGTCTTCCAAGGATGCAGTCAAAGATAAGGTCAAAATTACTTTTGTTGTTCTGTTGAAAGCCTTAAGTGCTAGGCTAGATTGAAAGATGTAGTCTTCAATTTTGTAAAAAGCTCTTTCTTCTTTAATTTTAAGCCTCTTCCTTGCCCTGAAAAACTTTCTAAAGAACTGAATTTTACTGTTTTGTGTGATAATGTGCAACCTTCTCCTGAAGTCTGACAGTTGGGAACAATACCTAATGGGACTGTCTGTCAATTATGACACCTTCCTGCTCAGCAAAGAAATAAAGAACAATCATTTATTTGAAACTGCATATGAACAGAAATGGAAATTTTTATGGTGAATTACTGTCAGTTATATTCTCTTTTAATTACTGTCATATCCTTTCAGAGAGTCACTTTATCATTACAGGTTTTCCTACAGGTTGGAAACTTTTGCTGATTTAATTCATCCTTCTGTTTTGTGTTTCTCTCCTATGTGATTTTACCTTGGATTAAATTTCTCTAAGAAAGTTCACTTGCATCAGAAGAATTTTTATTATTAAAGCATTCTGAAACATGCTGGCTTCCCTTTCATTTTTAGTTGCAAACACACACTAACTTTGTGGAGGAATTTTTAAAACATTGTCATGCCCATTTTCAGTTATAGTTTAGAAAAATGTTTCTAAGTGTACTGAATATAAGAGATGTTTGTTAATTGGCATTATGCATCGTTTTGTGGGTTTTTTTCCTTTTTCTTTTTTTTTTTGTTTTTGTTTGTTTGTTTGTTAATAATAATTGAATAATTTAGTTCTGCTTAGTTTTGTTTGTGACAATAAATGAACATAACTCATTACACAGTTGTCTAGTTCATGCCAACAATCCCTAAAAAGATGAGTGGCATGTCTGCATGTTGAAGAAAATGAAATCTTGAAAAAAAAAAAAGACTGTCACTTATTGCACTAAGATTGTTCTCTCCAGAATAAGGAGCATTTCAATTAGAGATGTGGCTATTCTGACCCATAATAAGGGACTTCCCCTGTTTTCACTAATCTTGCCAATTATGTCTCAATAGTCACCGTATAGCTTGTGTCAGTTATAGCAATCTTAGAAAAAATTTTCTCCTCAAAGAGCTGTGGATGACTCATTGGCTTAAATATACTTTCTGACTCAACCAGTAGCACTGTGGTGATGTGCACAGACTAAGAAGTAGTGCCTTTTCCCAAGAGTCTGGGAGTCTGGGGGAAGGTGAGAGTGATCTACCTGGGGAGGACTAATGGGAGAAAAACTGGAAGAGAAAAGGAGAAAACAGAACAAAGAAAAGGATACAACTGAATCTCTCGGAAGTTGCCCATCTGAACTTCAGATCTGTTCTTCACATGCTGAAGTAGACATCTGAGATCCCAGACAGACTTCTGAAATCCCAACAGGATTAAGGTATTTTTCTGGAATCCCCTCAGTTTTGGATGATTTGCACAAAGCAGAAGCAGTGTGCTTCAACTCTCAGCCTGGCTCTGAGGGGCTTTCATGGTGTGTATCCTGGTTTCTTTTGGTTTGTCTTCAGTGGTGGCCAGTTGCTCAGATATTGCTAAGCATGTACCTGGGAGACTGGAGCCCTGAGTGAGCAAAGCACCTGTAAATGCACCCTTCCTAAAGAGAGCAATGCAAGCCTGTACACTGCCCATTGTGTTTGGCACTGTTTCCTGTTGCTCAGTTTTTTCTCCTCAAGAAACAACTCATACCTAGGGAAGGAATAGATCTTTTTTGTGTGTGTGCTGGTCAGGCTTCACAGATAGGCTGAAAAAATGGTTCAGCTCTGCTCGTGGCTGCCATAAGCTGGCACTGGCTCTTTCAAAACAGACATTACTGCAAAGCTTTAAATTTTCTCATCCGTTTAGAGCAGACAGTGCTTCTCATCTGATTTTTCCTCTTTTGATCATTCCAGCTGTGAGAGGATTTAATAAGCTGTATATTTGAATTCGTCCTAGAAAAGATAGGTTTGGAGCTGCCCTTTCATTTTCAGACTCTGACGGTTCTATCTGGAAAATCTTTTTATATTTCTTGAGATCTTCTTTTGTACTCATACCGTCGTCACTGCCAATTATGCTCTTCCCATTATTCTGAGAAGTGTTTATCCATGGCTTTGAAACTCAGCTGGATATCTGGCTAAGCTGACATATACAAACCTGTGTCCTTCTCCATGAGATCACAAGACTGGCTTATAGTTTGCAACTTTTACGGACATTGGCCTAGTTTTATTTGCCTTATGGATTTAGAGCTCTTGGATATTGTTGAGTCATGTTATCTGGCTCTGTGCTATGATCCAGAAGGATGGATAATATTGAAATTTCTGTAAAATTGGATTTTTAATGTATTAATAGAAGTTCAGCAGCTTTAAGAGAAAAGATCAACTCTCACAGAGCTGTCAGCAGTTGCAGACATCACTTCCAAGGTTCTCAGAGATGTCACTGAGTCTGAGAATTTCTCTAATAAATCTGGTCCTAAAAGCTCAAAGAATAAAGAATAAAAGCTTGGGTTAGGGAAAAAAAAAAAAAGAGGGGAGTGAAGTATTTCAGAAGTTGTCAGCTCTCATGTTTAAAGTGAGACAGCAGATAGGCATTTCTAGAAGTTTGTGTGTCATTTATGACTGTGTCTGTTCCAGTACTGGGTTTCCTTAACTAAACTGAGAAAATACCTGATCCTGTATACACAATTTCTCTACCAGTGTGAAAACAACCTAAAAGCAGACCCACGTATCTGCTACAGATCTGAAAGGTAAATTACTGAAAGGGACAAGACAGGGGCCTGCCTCTCTCCTGCCTGTGGATCACTTCTTGCTACTTAGCAATCTTTCCCTTGTTCCAGGTTTGAGCTCCAGATACCTTCTCACTCACTCACTCACTCACTCACTCACTCACTCACTCACTCACTCACTCCTGTCAACCCAAGCCCTACAATTCACTGGCATTTGTAAGGTCTCTGTCAGGTACTCTTCATGGCCAAGAAGAACAACAGCCATTTGTAACTGCTTTGCATAGGATCTGTTTAGTAAAATACAGTAAAGAGAAGGGGAATGATGGGAGATCTGTGAGGGCTTTGGAAATGAGTAAACAGGCTTCTACTACTATGGAAAAGAGTAAATACAATGCACCATGGAAAAGAGAAAATTGAGAAGGTATGTGAGATGTTTATGCAGATTCTTATGTGGGCTGGCAAAGGTGCATGGAGTTTGTTCACTGTCACTTCAAAGCAAAGTTACAGAGCAACACATGAGTTAGAAGGAGGGAGTTTCAAAACAGAAGGACTTCTTTTGTTCCTTATACAGTTTATCATTAATCATTATAATTCCTAGCTGCAGGATACTGTGACTGTTAAAAGTCTTCTAAATCTTCACACAGATTCAGAAGGCAACTTGACAAATTCAAAGAAAAGAAATTAATATGGGCCTCTTAAATATAAAAAATATCTCCTTATACTGGGAAGTCCTTGAAGTGCAAATTGCTTGTGATGAGGAGAGCATTGCTGCATGCTTACCCTGTTCTGCTCTCTCCAATACATTTGCTCTTTTCTGGTGTTACTGTCAAGCTTGGCTAAATGGTCCTTTGAGTTAGACCAAAAATGGCCATTTTTATGTTAAAAGAAGAGATTGTGTGGACAGTGGTGGATAACCCAGTCTTTAAGATCTTCCACAATGTTGCAGCTCTCCTCAAATTTCGGAAGTTGGTTATTATTTGTGGTAGAGAAATAAGGTGCAATATTTTGCCCTCTCTTACCATGTTGCTGATTGCAACTATGTGATCATTGTTTGCTTAATAAACACAAAACAATTGTTTCATCCCCTCTTCAAAATATACTCAGGTAGAGAGATGATATATCCCTTATCCTGCCACCTGAACATTCTCCAATTATGCACTAACTAACATAACTGATGACCAGGAGGCAGCTGGGAGAAGGGCTGCATCTGTTCTGGTCAGCCAGAGTCTCAAGTGTTACTCTCTCTTTTCTTTCTCTTGGACAAGTTCTGTAATAAAGACATTTAAGACTTTTCTCATGCTTGTAAAACTTTAAAGACAGGTTGATCTTGCTTGTTTTTTCTTGATTAATATCCCTCTAAGTCTCTGCTTTGTGAAACTCAGCTTTTCTCCTAACATGTCTTTTGATGTTTCTGTTTTAAAATTCCACTGCTGTCCCCAGGGATCAATACTTGTATTTACCTTTTAATTTCTAACAAATTCAGGACTTTTCTTTTTGCATTTTAAATACAAAAAGAAATGTGATTACTCTGACCCATAATTTAGGACTCTCACTTGTCTTACCAATTATGTCTCAATATTTACAGTATAGCATCCTTGCCTATGTCAGTAGTTGTGAACTTAGAAAAAAATGTTTCAACCACCATCTTATTTTCCAGTGTGAAAGAGTTCTTTGCTCTTAAAACTCCATTTGTCAGCCCTCTTAATGATAGTGGCTAGGATATGCAGTGCACTTTTGGGTGAGTAACACACCAGTGAGGCACCTGACATAAGTATTTCTTGTCACAGGAACTTTAAGGATGCATTATCACTTCATGAGCAAGAGGTTGGTCTTATGCCCTTTACTTCTTTCTTTGGCTACTCCAGCTGAGAGCCTTGTGCTGCTTGTATGGATGTAACAGACTGCAGTATATTGTCCTGGAGCTCTTACAGCCTGAGAAAGGTTTGTTTTAGATGGGGGAACCAGAAGTAACTGGTGTCTGGTTGTCTGTACATTGAACAGGATAACCAGCCCTAACCCCCATGAGTGTAGTCTAGTTGGTAGTTTGGATATCAAGTTCTCCTGGAGCGCAAGAAGTCATTACTGACAGTTGAGCACCCCTCAAGCTGTTCAAGTACAGTCGTACTGGGGAATGACATAGGCACAGGGAGGTTATAAAATCAGAGCCAAAAAGTGAGTCTTGTTGACCCATCCTGGGCCTTCACCCCTACATGCCCACAGTGCCTCATTGCTGGGTTAGTTTGGCCTTTTGATGAGAGGAGCTGGAGTCTGTTTATAGCCCTTGCAGACAGAGTTACAACATGGTGAACCAATCTGTGGGGATCATAACAATGGTCTAGACTTCCACAGGGCCCTCTGGCCAGCTTCCATCAAGAGTGGACAGCACTGGTTTGTAGTAGTAGTGATGGACCTTCAGATCAGATGTGTAGCTCTCTGGGCATCCCCTGACAGAAGAAAATCCTGTTGTCTGGCAGGGTCAAGCATATCTGGGGCTTCCACTAAGCACTGCTCAGAGCCTGTTGTGAAAATCTTTCTGTGAAGGTGAGTTGATGTGCCCTCCACTCAATGGCATGAGATCAGAGATCAGAGATCAAAGTATGCTGATTTCCAAACCCTCTTATGGGTAAGATTGTCTGTCTCTGTGTTAGAAACTCAGTGGTACCTACTAAGCCTTTGTGTTTCTCCAAGAGCACTGGGAACATCTGCTGACCTATCCCAACTCCTTCAAGAATGCACATTCATCCCACCCCAGTCACTGCTTTTTGCCTGCTTTTTGCACAAAGTACTTAAGTTGTGTCCATACCAGGAGCCAAACTTCTCATGTTACCACTGAAGCACCTGTGACACTAAGGAATGTTCATTAAGCAGAAGACATAGATTACAGTTTTTAATCAAGAGGTCTTGACTCAAAAATGTGTAAATGCCTTCAATCTTTTCTGCCTTTTCTTGTACTTGGAAGGACTTGAAAGTGATCTTATTACATAGTGAGGAAGGGACAGGTCAGTACTCCATAAAGATGAAGGCTGCTTTGGATACATTTGGCAATCCTCCAGGGTGCTCATAACTTACAGCAGAAACAGGGAGTTCTCCATGGACTCTGGCTGCTCAGAAGGAGAAGGCAGTTTTATATATCTCATTAGCATGCTAAGGAAAAGATTTACATATAAAAGTTTTCCTTGTTGGACAGGAACAACACAAGGCAGCGATACTTTTAATGATAAAAACATCCAGGCACAATCTCCCCAGTGCATTTCCCCACAAATCTTCTTCATATTTACAATCTGTTAGATCATCCAGGAGACAGAATGAGTCATGTCAAAGCTGCTCTTGGTAATTTATTGACTCCAAGCAGAGTAGGTGAAGAGTGCTAAAAACAAACTCAGGGAAACAGGCCATGTTCTGCAGTTATGAGCTACTGACAAAAGAGAGGGATTAAGGGTTAACATGAAAACTGGAAGGCTTTAAACATATATTCCTCAAGAAAGATGATGAATATATGTTGTACTTGTTTAGCTGGGTATATGAGAACTTTGAAAGGCTACATTAACTGTTCTAATTGCATAGAGCCTGAAAACCAAGGTGAAGTCTGTATTAAAACTGCTTTCCATTTCTTGTGCCATGGAAAAATGATTAATTTTCAGGCCCACATTATTTTAACCCTGTTACATGAATGTCCATGGGAATGAGAATGAGTTCCCAATTTTTGTTCATGCTGTATGATGACTTACTCTGACTGTTCAAATTTCACCTCCACAGCCCAAATCTGCAGTAGATGTCCAGTGTGTTAGGGTAGTTTTGTAGCTGACAGTAGAAAATAAGTACTGATGATCTGTGGAGCTCAAAGACACTACAAGTTAAAGAAACAATCATTTACCTTCAGGACAAGTACAGAGGGTTTATTCCTTCTTGGGCTCTCTAGACATATCTGAGATGAGCAGATTCAGGCTCAGCCAGTTCTGCCAGAAGTAATTTCTCTGCTGCAACATAAACACCTTGAGAACACTTTTCAGATTTTTTTTCTGAAAAAAAAAAAAAATTGCACAACAATTTTCAGTCTGGGCAAAAAAAATTAAATTCAGAATCAAAAACTACTTTCTGAAGTCTAAATGCCTTAATTTTTCTTCCCTTTCTTTTGTGATCACTTGTTCTAGCGAGTTTGTGGATTTTGTTGCTACTTCAGCAATGAGGGATTTCTAAAATAATGCTTTTTCCTTACAGCCCATTTTTCTGTACCATTTTCTGAATTTCTTTTTCAAAATAGGTGGTACATGTGTCATACAGTAAGTCAGTTTTAACCCAGTTCTCGCAGAAATAGATGGCTCCTTCTTTTGAGGTTTTTTTATCACATCAGAGATCATTTAAGCTTGATAAGCAGTAAGAAATTTATAATTAAGCATGTGAGCAGCTGATAATGTAGACCTGTGAACGATCATCTGTTTGAGATTATCCTTCCAGGTCCCCTAATTTAGTGGGCTGAAGGGCTGTTTGTGAAAATCTGGGGAAAGAAAAAGATGATGTTTTAACACAGCATACCTGAGCACAATTTTTGACATGTTGAATATTTTACTTATAAATTTTTTACTATGGCAGGTGAAATGAAGTGCAAAGATTGAGCCAGCCATAGATTTTCCTTGTAATTTATTGAACAGGTGTTTGCAGTCTGCACCTTCACATTGCTGGTAGGAGGGAGACTGAAGATGCTGGTGCCTTAGTATACTGCTGCTTGCAGAGGTTTATCTTGCCCACACAGATGATTTTTCTTTCTCATCCTGTTGTCAAGGTAAAGAACTGCTACTAATCATGCATTTGGTGAGCTATTACAGCAGTTCCTAGCTTCCCATCTTTCAGCACAGCTGATATTTTCCATGAAAAAGGGGATAAATATCAGCTAACCCCAGATGAGGATGTCAAAGTTTAAATTGTGTGCTTGATGTGCATTCATTACATTCCCAAAATCTCAAAATAATTGGTAGTTCTTGTTATAATAGATTTCCCCTTTTCTTTGTATCCTTCTTTCTTTTATTAATTTGTCTGTTTGGGGGGAGGAAAACAGTTGCTCACAAAATCACCAGAAGGAGAGTAAAATCACCAAGGGGTGAGGGCAAGAAAGGCTGGGACTGGGGCAGTAGAGTCTAGTCTAGCTGTGTTGTCCAAACCCAAATTTCTTTAGGTTTAATGGTGATATTCTGCTCTGTGGTAAAGCCATGCTGGTAAAACCATGAGCTACATAGTCCATCAGCAAAGATTTTACTCTCCTCTTTAAAAACTGAGAGGATGAAATTAAAATGGCAGTGATAACGGCCTTTCAATTAAATACTCTTACCACCTCTAGCAAGGACAAATAGATAAAAGCATAACTTGGCTTAGAACCTGGCTGCTGAATCCCAGGGACAGCAGATGGGAAGAAGGTGAATTGTTGTCCTTTTGAGACTTGGTATTGGATTTTCAGTGAAGTGAATTTGGGCCCAAATAGCAAATCCCAGTAAAAAAACCAACACTTTAATAAAAGTGTTTCAGAGGTCAGAATGAGACCAGCACTTGAGACATGCTGTTCTCACCTGGTTGTATACCTTTCCATTTCAGTTTGTGGAGGTTTTCACAGACTATTACTCTTGCTCTGTTAGAAATGATCAGGCAGTGTTGTGAATTACCACAGAAGAAAACACATTTGCAGCACAGCAAGACAGGACATCCAAACTTGCTTCAGACGGGTGGATGATGATGTCCCAACTTGTTGAAGCTTTCAGATCTGCACAGAGCTATCAATTTTACCTTCATTTGCCAACAATTCTGGAAAATCAGCTGTGCAGTGCCCCTCTGATTCAGTACAAAGAATTCAGTACTGTGTATAGGGCATTGTCACCTTTATCTTGTGTACAGTCAGGATGAAGGAATGTTCTGCCAACACCTAGAACTGGTCCCAAGGGCTTGAGGTGAGGAAAAGTAGCAGAAATCACAAAGGAAAGGAGGGAGAACAGACTACAAACCTCCTGATCTTTCAAATTATTAGGACTGAAGGACTGTATTAGGAAACTGACAGTAACCATCTTATTTCTTCTTCACTCCCTAGTGCCACAGTTTGGAGAAGGTACCTAGATTTTATCAGAGAACTAGGCACAAAATTTACTATGTCACTTATATCTCTATTGCCCCCAAGTGTGCCTGTTCCATCTGACTGAACCTCTTTCAGCGGTGGTGAAAATATGCACAAACTTACCAATAATCAGGTTCTAAGACCATAACTTCACCTCATTAGCCTAGGACTTCTTATCTGTAAGTCTCAGTGAAACAAATGTATTCAAATAGACTGACTGTCTTGTCATTAGAAATGCCACTTGTTGATATATGCTTTTCAGAGGAAAAGAAGCTACTATGAGCTTGGACAGAAAGCAAATCACAGTGAATGGTTCAGTCACTTTTGGGAAAGCAGATGGTGTGCTATGTGACAGATGTTTTCCATTATGTCCCACCTGGCACAATTAGCAGTTTTATATATACTCAGCATCCAGGATGATACTTTTCTATGCCAGCTGTGTAACTCTGGCTAAATGCTTTAGAAAGTTTCAGGTGAACCTGCTCAGCTGTTTTGAATGAGGCTTAGAATATGTTCACTGGCATATTGCTGCCTGATATCCAAAAGAAATGGGCTAACTGGAAAGGGAGAAGAGTAAAGAGAAGGGAGTTTCTGGTGAGGAAGCACAAGCATGTGAGATGTGTCTGATCCAGATGCACTGGATAATCTGGAAAGAAACCATTTGTGTACCTGGGGCCCATATACTCTAAACAGCCAGGGTTCCTTTCTCTCACCATTTCTTCTTCTGTCAGTTAATAATTGTATCAGCAAGAGCAATCAGTCTCAGACATTGTTTCTAAGCAGAAGATATTTCCAGGTCAGTAAATCAGAGATTGCTTTGATAGTTGAAACAGCTATAAAAAAGAAATCACCAATTTCAGAGCATAAAGGAAAATTCCTATGGAATTCATTTTTCAGCCCTGCAATGACTAGATTAAAAGAAGCATTGCATTTATGAATCATCCAGAAAGCCTCATAATCTTCTTCTGTTCCTAAACTAATTAAAATATGTAATTTTCCGTCCTCTGCCACTGCTCTGTGTCTTGGCACAAGGTGTTAGCCTTTTAGCCTTTAGATATAGGATTCACACTGAATTTTTTATTGATTTGCTCCCTGCTGTTTAACTCCAAAGCTCGGATCCCTGTGGTCTTGTAATATTAAAACAGTTACAGGGATAATCTAGTACAACTATATGTTCTGTGTATATATGGTGTGATTGCTCCAAATACTGATGGGTTTTATTTCTTATGGGACAATGGCAGAGCTGCCTTTCCTATAGTACATTAATTTTTCCATATGTAGAAAAAAGGATACTTTTCTTTCTTTCCTTCTTTAAAGACAGCTGTAGGGGAGAAGGGCTTGTCTTGTCTGTTAGCACATCAGCAAGGGAAAATAAGCTAGTTGTAAAAGCAGATAGTTAATGAAAGAGGATAGCACTGCTCCTGGCTTCCTTACAGTCTTTCCTTTCTTCATCATGACCATGCCATGTCTTACACATTGCCTGCCCTCTCCACATGTTAACTCCCAGTTCTGTCTCATGCAGGGCAGGCCCATCACCCTCTGGTTCTTCAGCCCCATGTGCCAGATCTTTTCCTCCCTGAGTAAGTAGAAAAAGCAGAGTGGAAAGAAGGAATATGTGCCACTTTACAAGCTGGCCATCAGCAATTGATTTATGGTATGGCAGAGACAACAAGACCTCAGCTGTACATCTTTGCAGCTTAAATAAACACTTGCTGTTTTCTGAGTCTCCGGTGTGAAAGAAAAGACATTCCTCATTTGCTGAAGGCCCAGATAAATGACATGATCTCTCTGCCACTGTTGCAGGGAAAGGGGTTGGCAAAGCATGGGAAGAAAGTTTAGCTTTTTCTTGCCAAGAACAGCTCATTCAAGATGCAAGGTGACACAGCAATCAGTGTGATGGATTGTGATAAGTCTGGCAGACTAAAAATTTTCAGGAGAGATGCTGTGACAGCTTTAGGTTGTACCATTTGCCCATTTTCCTGTTCTGCTTCTCTTTTCTGTAAAGGGAAAAGTTCATTTTATAAAAGTTCTTTTAAATAAAAATAAAAATTATTAATGATGATGGTGATGACGACAGCATTTTTTCTCTTTTCCAGAACTGCAAAGTATCAACAAGATACATTTCTCATTATGCCTTTTGAAAGGATGGCTGTATTCAAAGATGAAGGAGAAGAAAGGCAAAGTCTGATTTCTGGACTTAGAAGAACTCTCATAAAAGCCAGATACTTAGATCAGACTGAAATGGCCCAAAACCATCTTTATTATTCTGGCATTCAGAAATTCTGCTTGAAATTCTCCGCGTCTTGTGGATGAAACATATTCTTTGGGTGTGCTCAGTGGCTGCATGACTCCTCATCAAATAAAGTACTTAGCAGTCAGTGGGTTGGATCCATCAAACTGGGTGTAAGATTACTCTGTACTGGTCATTTCTTTCAAGCCATTATAAAAGACTGTTGCCAGCTATAATACTTGCATAGTCATGCAACAATAAGCCAAGCATGTACCTGAGAAACTGTTTAGATAGAATTTAGTCTCCATAGAGAATTGCCAGACTCTTGTATTTGGATGAGCAACCAATAAATGGCTGAGAGCACCTATCACTTTCCCAAGAGTTTTCACCCAGTCTGCACTGGATTTCCCTTTATCTGTGGCCCCATGTGGAATGGAGCACCCAGATAATGTGCAGAATAGGAACTTAGATGAATCTGGGCTCACAAAGCTGATCAGAGGACAGAATACATGTACGGTGGTTATAGAAGTAACTATATAGAAAAAGAAACTCCTAACAACTTTTAGGAATGCAACTATACACAGTAAGCAATAGACACCAAATAATGGAATTTGTGTCTAATTAGACAAATAAGCAGAACTGGCAGTTAAGGAGAAGGAATCCCTTGGCACTTTTCTGCCTCAAGGGTGAATAACAGAAAGGGTCTGAAGAACTGCTATAATGACAGGCCGTTCTGTACCCACTACCCTGCTTGCAGCCAGTGTTGACACTTTTTTGTACTTATAAGCAGAGCCTGGGAGAACAGTGCTAAGCTTTGAGATCCAAATCTCTTTAAATGATCATGTCACTTTTTCCCCAGCAAGCATGGCTCTGTTGTATTTCTGAGGTCAGGGCCTGAGCCAGGAAAGCTCATGTGCAAGCTATCACCTATTGCCACCTGCCCCTCCACACTGTGTGCTTCAAGGCCTGTAGAGGCCCATTCAAACAAGCTGGGCTGAGTATATATATTCTCCCCACTAGGGAAGGATTCCTGCAGGTAGCAGCTGCGAGGTCTGCCTTCTCTTTCTCCCTGCAGTACTGGCAGTCCTCAGCAAAATGGAAGCAGTGTCTTCAGTATTTCTGTTTCCACAGTGCTGAAGCTGAGCAACAGCAGCTTCCTGGAGCACCAGGAAAACACTGCTTTTTCTCTTTGGATTAGTACTGTTTTGGCAAAAGTAATGTCCACCCTTTCCTTATTCAGATCTTGCTGATAAACATCAAAGGTGATTTTCCTGGGACAAAATTCTTCCTAAGACAGATCTCAATTTCTGAGGTAAATGATGCAAAGAAATTTTTAAAAACTGAGGCTTTTTCTGCTGTTGGTCTAGCAGGTCTTTTGTTTTCTAAAGTAGACTGTTCTCTGAGCTTACATCTGCCTCTGGTGTTCCAGTAGCCCTTTTAAATTTTTTTTTCTCTATTTATTTCTTCTTTTATGTAGCCATCAGCAGTGAAGTTCATCCTGATGCCTTTTCATGGTCTTAAAATTGAGAGTCAGACATAGTTAAGGGATAGGGAGTTTTTACCTTGGTATTTTAATAAGGATCCTTATAGTGCACCTTTTCACCTAGGTGGGATTCGCTGCAATGAACGCACACAATAGATTGTGCATACAATTTATAGACCTTAAAATTATCATACCTAACAAGGATGCCCCAATGGGAGGCCTGGATGAATGATGTGATATTCCCCCATCCCAGTGGAGGAATTCCACCCCCCGAAGGGCCAAATCTCTAATTTACAGGACATGTTCTAGAGAGGACCTTGGTTTCCCAAGTCAGCATAGGGTTTTCCAGCCTGCTATGAGGCCTTTAGGATGTATTTTGTTACGTCTCCTGGCCTAACAAAATACCAGAGCTGTGCTAAGTTATCAGGAATTACAAGTGTGCATGTTAAGAATGCTGAGGATACATAAAAGTTATATAAAAGGTATATAAAAGAAAAGGCAAAAAAATAATCTTTGCATCAATCCAGTCATTGTTTGCAGGTAGCTTCTACCTCTCAACTGGATCAACCTTCTCTGCCTGACTGTATGATGGGTCAGGCTACCTGCACATTCCTAGGCTTTCATGAGAACTGGCAGAGATAGGAATCATCCATCTTTACTCTTCATATCTAGAAGGTCCATTATCTACCCTAGAGAGCTTCTTCACTCATGTCAGTGTTGCTCCCTGCTTGCTCTCTCCTGTTGGAGAGTGTCAGAGACTGCAGCTGTGAGAGCTGGCAGAGGTGAACCCTGATGAAAATCATGGAAACCTAGCTGTTTTCTGCAGCTCTCTTACTCAGCTTGTCCAAACTGAGAAGTTAAACTTTAACTACATAATTGCAGGCTTATTGTCCATGGCTTTTGACATGGTCTGCTTCTTTATCATACAACAGCAGATTCCACAAATTTATTCCCTACTGGATTCTTTTATTTCTTCAAACCTATTTCATGCTGATTTTATGGGGTCCCTCTTTGCTCTCAGAACAGTCTCTCTCTGGAAGTCCACCACATGAATGCCTTTACCTGTCCAATCCTCACTGCCACCCATTTAGAAGGGTACAGAACAGAATTGCACATAGTGATTATGAAATAGAGGTACCGTTGTTTTAGGTTCAAAAGAAACCTCAATCTTCTTCTCCATCCTTCTCTGCTGGTGTTTAGTATTCTTCTGGGTTTTTTAAAACTCAATGCTATTGCATGCTGAAGCAGTATTTGCAGTGACTCTGAGAGTTTTGTCCTGAGCTGAATTGCTAGTTCTGCTCTCAGTGCCACAATAACATGGCTTAGAATTATTTATCTGTAGACACGTTGTTTTGTGCCTGTGCTGGAGGTCATCAGCCATTCTTTTGCCCACTAAATCAGTTTTGAAAGGTTATTCTGGACTGTCATTCTCATCATTAACCGTGGCATTTGACTGAAAGACTACCAGACTCTCCAGCAGCAGGATTTGAAATTTCAGTGTTCATCTCCTTCACAAGTTTTCAGATGAGAATGCTAAATAAAACCTGAGGGACATAATTACTGAATATTTTCACTCAACAAAATGAAAATGACCACTAAGTTTCTTTTTGTTCAACTTGATTTCAATCTGTGAAAGAACCTAGGTTTCTTAACAATCCCTCTGATTTTGGGATACTTTCCTCTCCTTTCCCAGTGCACCCTTAGGTAAGTGATCCTCAGGAGAATTCTGTACTTCTGGGCCTCTGTTTCTGTTCTGGATTTTCAATAATGATTATGCAGCACAGCAGGGCAAGACTCTTGTTTTCAGGACTAGCCCTGATTGCCTGCTGATTTCCTGTTTCTCCAGTGAGCCTGTGACAAAATGGATTGAGAAGCTTTAGAACCCTCAGTGATGTTGCACCCTCCTCCCTCCATTCTTACCACTCATAGATGGTGTTTGTTGGCAGCAAGATGCCTACTGGGAGGTGAGCCATTGAGAGATGTGTATCCATATTTGCCCCCACAATGGCATAACTCCCTCTGCCACTTCCTGCCATGTTGTCAGATGCTGCAACTGCAGTTTTATAAATGCATAATAGCATATTGCAGAATGCACAGCCACCACTTACACAGAAGACAAATATAATCTGTAACAAAAAAAGTGGGCCTGTAAGATTTTATCTGTGTGCTCTGACTGAAGTTTTACTCACAGTCATGTAAAACTCATTATTGTGGCCTGTGCTGGCCTCCTGATCACCTTCCTTAAGATACTTCCCAAGAGATACAGAAGGAAGAGTGGGATATATCATCAGGTTAAGCATTTACTTTCTCATCCTACTTTAAAAGGGAGTTCTTCCGGATAGAAGAATGGTGAGATCCTGAGGGAAAGGCAGAATTGATGGCACTGGAAACCTGAGAACAGTCTGGTGCAGTGAATCTCAGCTGAGATTTACTAAGCTCTCACCTGTGTCTACAGAAGAGGCCTCAGCTTGGCCATGCTCAGATTTATCTCTGTATCTCTTAGAACTGCCCTGTTCTTTCATCTTGTCTGACATGAGTTGCACAAGGACATTTAGGAATCCTGTGGCAGGACAGGGCAACTCACTTACTCTGCTTGTGCTCTCCTCTGTTTTCAGCTGCAATGCAATCGCCATTAAACATTAATGCACAAACAATCTCAGCCTTCCCTGCTGAAAGAAAGCAAGCAAGGAAAGCTGTTTCAATCCCTTTAGATTCAAGAAGGGGGAGCATAAACTGTTAACAGTAATGCAAAGAAATGAATGGGTTTTTCTCTGCACTAGGTATATTTTTCTACATTTTCTATAGAGTAATTTAATGGGTTTTTTGCCCTAATAGTCTTTTCTAAGCAAATGAAGTGTGAATTTTCAGTTATTGTGATCTATATGTGCTGTGATTTGCCTTTTAAGCAATACTGCTTTTAATTTTGTATGTCCTTTATTCTTCCTTGAAAGAAAAATCAATTTGCCATCTTCATTCAGTGCAAAATCTTTCTCTCCTGCACTGATGTTCACAAAGTATTCTTCTGAAAGCACACTGTTTTCTTCCAGCAAATTCTCTGTATCTTCAATGCTGTACAAGTAAAATTTGTTTCAAGGACTATAAGGAGAGATCTCTTTGTATAATCAGTGGCATTAGCATCTGAATGTCTCTAAATAATGGGTATGTGACAAAAAAACACCTGTGCCATTCTGTTTTTACAGGGCTGTGAAGGGATGAGTTGGCCAGAAAATAGCTTCATGGATTTCATCCACAGAGAAAGGTAGCCAACTCAGGAGTCTGGAACTGCCAAGAGAAGGTCAGCAGGAGAGTTCACAGCTTTTGGAAAGACCAAGAAACAAGATCCTTTTTCTCCAGGACCTAATAGACTAAAATAAACAAAACAGGAAATGGTGATTTTATTTTTTTCTTCTGTGGAATGATATGTCGCTGCTAAAAAATACAGCAAAAACCGCCTTANATTAGAACTCAGTGTTTAATGCCTACCTCCTATTTTCTTTCAGTGAGGAAACCTACAGTGGGAAATATATCACTCCACAGAAAAGCTTCAGGAAATTATTACCACAAAAGGATTTCCTTGTGAAATCCTCACTACTCAATCTGGGGCCACATTCAGAACTCAAAAGTTCAAGGTGATCTGTGATACAGCTGAAAAACAGGATCGAAACAATGAGCTCCATATTACATATTTCAGGTCACTTTGAACTTGTGTTTCAAAAATCCCCTTCTGATATTTATTTCCCAAAGGACTTCAGTGCAGTGATAATATGAAGGGATTCTTGGCCCAGGAAAATAGTATGAAACATCTACACTTATTTCTCTGTTGCAACTGAGAAGGCTACTGGTTTAGCTCTGCTGACACAATGGCATGCATTCACAGAAATGATGGTAGGAACATTCATCACCTCACTTCACCTGCCTCATTGACAGGACAAGGCTGAATTCCCCTTAAATAGCAATGAAGTGTTTAGGAACAGTGTAGACTCACAGGTGTACTCTACTATAAAAGAGGGCACCTTACTATCCTGGTGAATGGTGCATTGAACATTTATACTGCAATGCAGCAGTATGAAAGGAACATATACCTGAATTCTTGTACCCATTCATGGAGGCACAACTTCAGTGATGCTCTTGCTTTCTAACTGCAGGATTCATTCCCATATTTTTCAACTACAGTTGCAGAAGGTACATAATAGCATATTTTTCTGATGACTCAGTGGTCCCTGAGTCTAGGATGGAAGCAGAAGTCAAGCACCAGGGGGATAGAAAGAGAAGAGCCATAACTGAGTTCATTATGTCCTTCTGCCTGCAAGGCACAGTTATTCCAGAATGAGACAGGGTTCAAATGTAAAGGGCACAAATAATCCCATGTGTCCTATAAATACATTTATTTCATTGTAGTTACAGTCATTGTTTAGACTCCTTCTATAGCTGGTGGAGAAAGAGAAGCTTCTTTCAAGAATGATTTAGCCCAGCTAGGGTCTGCATAACTTTTGGGAAGAAGAGCTCTCCTCAGGCCACAGTTCCTGAGAGAAAATATCTATCTCTTCTTGCATAAGATCCTGCATTTTCTGCAATGTGGCTTTGTGCTCCAGTGTGATCATCTCCATGGGCCGCAGGGGAATCACTGCTCTGGAGCTTGGACATCTTCTTCCCTCTCTTCCTGTTCTGACCTTGGTGTTTGCAGGGTCTTTCTTGCATTTTATTTTTTTAATCTCACTATTCACAGCACTGTGACCTTTCTTAAATACCTTTGCTGAGAGGTGACATGAGCTTGACTGATGGGCTCTGCTATGTCTTGCATTAGGTCTGTTGGAACCAGCTGGAACTGCCTGGAATCATCTGTGTCCAGCATGACTCAACTCCTGGCCTCTTCTTGCAGAGGCCAGTGCTGCAGACCCTCCACTGTCAAAGCCTGGACATCTACATCAAATATTTTCCACTTCTTGTCTCTGTGAAATTGAATTGTCATCATACACTCCTTAGAAACTCACTTGTATCCACAAGTAAAATTTTATACATGAAAATCAAAGTAACATCATCACAGACCCAGCAAAGATGGACAGTTTACACACACAATGAAAATCTGGCTCTTGTCCTTTCTCCACATTCCAACTACAAAATTATTGCATTACCTATAAACATCCAGCCTTTTCCAGGAAAGGGTGGCCTCAGCACAGGTGGTGGTACCTTGGGATGACAAATGCTACCACCACAAACATGCCTCCTTCTTCCTCCTTCCCCCCAGCTTTTACTGTTAAGCAGAAGGTCACACAGTATTGGGAATCCACTGCATTCCCAGCTGTGTCCCTTCCCAGCTCCTCACCCACCCAACTGCCTGCTCTCTGCAGGGGCAAGTGAGAAGCAGAGAAGGATTCCTGCTGTCCACGAACTGTTCGTAAGTAAGTAAAACAGCAGTATGTTATCAGCATTATTTTAGTCACAAGTACAAAGCACAGCATTATATTATCTCTTAACTTCATAACTTCCTCTCAGCCAAAACCCAGTGCAGAAGTAAGCCTCTACTAGTCCTGCTTTCTGTGGCTGGAAACTGGTTTGCTTCAAACACATGTCCTTTCACCAAATAAATCCTCTCATTAGAATAGTCTGCATAACTCATACTAATTGATCTGCATGTGGAGAAATATGAGTTTCTTTGGTGCAGGGATAAGGTAGGTTTTCTCTTAAATGAGTTTTCCAAATAAAGCTTTTCAAATGTCGTTCTGCCTAAAAAGGTACTAAAAACCCCTAAGCTGAACAGAGAATGGCTCCGTCATGTCAGCTGCAAAAGCAAACAAACAAATAGTGAGCAGTTTCATAGCTGACCGACAAGTGAGAGAAACATGACTGAAATTTTCGAGGTTAATTCTGCAAGCTTCAGTCAGGGAGAGAAGAATTTGTTCTTTTAAAAGACAGCATTGTTTCCTGTTGCTTAGATACTAAAAATGTCTTCATTTTGTTCCTGAAATGTGTTGCTTTACTGAGAGATGAATTGTTGCCCAACTTTTATAGGCAGAGGCATGTTCATGTGACTGGAAAAGTGAAAATCCAATGTTTTTAATGCTCTCTTCAAAGAATCACTGTAAATTTGTCTGCCTTCCCTGATTCTGAAAGATGAAAAGGCATCTGTTTGTAGTCGAGGAGCCAGTCTCTCATTAACTGCAGAGTTCTGGTTGGGATTAATGGCTGTGTTAAACTGGAGTGTCCTCTTCTCATGAAGCATGTCTCCATAGACTTCTGAGGCAGCACAGTGGGCAAAAAAAATTACCACAGACCATCAGTGTCTTCTTGGGATTTAGAAAATTAAAACAACTGGATGCCCAGGACAGCCTCTGTCTTGGTTTGAAAGACAGGTGTCTGCTAGGGAAAAGCTGAAGCCCCCCCTTGCAATGGAGAATACAAACCCCCTCCCTCCAAATTATTATAAATTTGAAATTAAGGGGCTTTCAGGCAAAAAGATGTGGGAATAGGAGTAACAGGTTTTTTACTAATATATATATAAAAAAGCAAGCAAGCAAGCAAACAAACAAACAAACAGCTACAGTATTAATAATAAGACAGGACCAAGAACCTCAAGGGCGGTGGCTCTGAGGCACCAAACTGGAAGGGTGCTGGTGATGGGGTAGATGAGAAGTTCCACAGTGGTGGCTGGAACAGCAAGGATGTCTCAGCAGGGCAGGGGTGTGAGGCCAGAGTAGCCAGAAGCCTCAAAGCAGGGCTGGAGAAACAGCGGCAGCGGGGCAGGGCTGGGCCCGCTCCAACAGGGCAGGAGGAGAGCTCAG
>VWYE01008738.1:0-17994 GCA_013398995.1 Alaudala cheleensis | reverse complement strand
GCCATGGCATTTGACTTTTTCCAAATTCCTTCTTTTCACCAAAATTTACTTCTAAAGTGTTGGTTAGTTCTTTTTTCCCTACCTGCTTGTGATTTAAATATCTGGCATTTCTAATGTCCTTCTTAAACACGTAGCCAAATTGTAAGTGGGTGATCACAAGCAGTTTGAGTTGTTGTTTGAATCTTTTTTTTTTTTTATAACAGTAAACACAAGCAGCTCATATGTGAAAGCAGCATTGTGATGGTGCCNTAATAATAATAATAATAACCCAAAATGGACTTCATAATTTCTTTGCCATGCCCGAAAAGGGCGCCCAGTTGAGTTGAAGGAAGAAGTCTCATTCTGCTCTTACTTGGAGCCAGCTAGGACTGAACTCCAGAGAAATCACTGGATAAGGTTCTTCTTTTGAAGCCAAGATATCAATTAAGAATCTACTATGTGAGTTAATTTTCTTCAGGACACTGGTCTGTTTGTTTTTTACTATGTTGAAGAAAATTGATGGGTAAAGATGGGTGACCAGCAACATAGAAATGTTTCAGCCAGATTTGCAAAGTGAAGTTGGACTGTCCATTCCTAAGGAGGAATGTCCAACTGAGCAAATGTTTACAGTTTTACCAGGATAATTGGAGGATGTTTGACAGTTGTTTGACACTCATGATATCATGGGAGTTAGAAACTGGTCTTGTTTCAGACATTTTCCAGCTTGAGATGCTTGATTTAGCAAACTCTCTTTAATTTTGATATGTTTGTCTATCTTTAGGTAGGTATATGTGGGTGTATGTCTAGTTATGTGGATTGTTTTAAACCATGCAGCAAATGAGAAGCCTTCTTATTTTATTTAAAGAATCAGAGTTCAACATTTGTATCTGAGCTGGCTTCTCTTTTGTTAAGAAGTTAAGACGCATGTCCAAACCTTCCTTGAACAATTGTTTGATGAGGTAAATTTATGTGATGGTCCTATCCTTTCCCTTTATGTATGAAGAAACATAATCTATGAAGAAAGTCTTTATTAATTCACTGTCATACCTCAAACTTGTAGGTGCCTCATTTAGGGCATATGAATCTCCTTTCATTGCTTCCACAGTCAAAACAAAAATGTGTGAGTGCTAGTGAGAAATCTGTTCCATGGCACTTAGCCATACGTTAAATATTCTGTCAGAAACAAATGACAATTACTAACTCATGTACAAAACTCATGAAATGTCAATTATTTTGGTCCTGCAGTAGATTTTTCCTCAAATAACTATGAATTTCTGTAATTACCGTAACAGAAACTCCTGATATCAATCCCTAAATAGAAACACAGCACATTGCCATAGATTAACAAGATGACTTCTCAAATCAGATTAAGCCTTCTGATTCAGTCTCATGACTTAGTCGTAGGGTCATGATTAATGACTTAGAAATTACTACCAGAGGCACGTGAAGGTCCTTTGGAATTATATGCAGCTAATAATTCAGCTGTGCATCTCCTATCCATTCACAGACTCATCAGCCAAGTTTTGTGTGCCATAACTTAAAAGCGAGGAGATTTTTCATGTTGTAAATCTGTTTAATTCCTGGATACAGCTCCTGCTATCTCCATCAGTATGTGTTTTCCCACTTGCCTGGCAGTAAGTATCTGGTAGGTATTTTTTTTCAGGGCTGGGTGTGCACTGAGCTTCCACTGGCACTAACATAAACCCATTCTCAGGGATTTCTTTCTTTCATTGAAAGACAGGCCTGCAGTTTCATAAATGAATGTTGCCTTATTGTCTCTGTAATAGATCCAGTACCTTACTGGACCAGGTGCAATACAAATAGATGGTAAAGCCAAACACATGTCCCAAGGGTTTTTGTTACCTCATGTAGCCTAAAGTTCTTGCTATCAGCCTAAAGCTGACCGGTTTTTTTCTTATATGATTTTTTTTTATTCACTCCCTAGAAATTATGCCCTAAGGTCTCAGAATATCTTACATAAGGTATAGACCAATTGAAGCTGTATATGAGTCACCATCAGAATGATGGAAAAGAGCATTTCAACAGGGATATATGTTCTAACGAAACTGCCTGTGCTGTCGTTCTGTGGGCTTACCTCCTCACACACAGGCTTTGGCAAATGTTGTAACCAGCCACCCTCCACATCTTCCCCAACCTCCCCAGCACTCATGGTCCCATCCACCCAAAAATGCATGTCTGAATGGTGTCAGGTGTTGAGGAGGAGCCTGCAACACTGCCCAGCAGCAGAAGGGAGAGGTTTTATCTGCGCATAGAACTTCAGAAAACTTCAGACTGCTGCACAGTCACTCTTATTTCAGTAGATTTCTCAGTTCAGGCTGAGCTTCTGTGAAGAGGAAGCAGGAAAAATGCAGTGCTGCTTGCAGCTCAAACAATTTATGTGACACAGGGGACTACTGCAACTTGTGGGACTTCTCAGAACTGTCTGACCAAGTTTATACTCTGTTTTAAGCTTATTTAAGCACCCCAGCTGTGTAGTTTGGCTCTCTTAGGCTCTGTTTTGTGAGTACCAGAGATACTTTTACTGCATTCAAAGTAAATAAAAGCCTCCCCCTCTTCCTGCTCTCTCTACATGTGACTTTCTTTTTTGACTTCTCTGTGTATGGAACAAAAATGCAACAGCACTCACACTGTGGAGTCAGCACTGCACATTCATGCACATGTGGAAGCACAATGTAGGAGGCTCAAGGTCTACACAGTCATACATGGGGTTTGTGTAGAGAGTCTGCTATAACAGGTATTTACTTGTCTTCCACTTCTATGTTTGGCTTCAGGTACCATATAGAAGGAAGATCATCTGTTTGCATTAGTGAAAGGCACTGTCTCCCTGTGGCTGGAGACAGGAAGTGCCAAGGCTGATTCTTGGGTTGAGAAGGCAAAATTTAAATTTGAGAAGGATGAGAAGATGATCCCTTTCTATTAAAGTCATGGAATTTTAAAGGTAAATTTCTTAAAAGAGAACCACTCAAAAAAAAGGAGCACAGCTGTCGACCAGAGTTGTTTATTTCTAATGTTCTGACTCTATACACTGCATGGTATATGCATTTGCATATAAATTCTAATGAATTAGCCCTGAGAGCATTCAGAGGTGCTGTAGGTGAATACATCCTTTCCAGAAGACACTTCCTGCCTCATTGCAGCAATGCTTATGTGTTGGGTTATATCTTCTTCAACTTAGTTTACTTATGTGCTATTAAAGCACGGGAGATAAATGTTTCTTATTCTTTTTTCTCTAATGTTCCAGATAATGGGGGTTTTATCTCAATAACCATACACAACAAATACCATATTCCTTATGTTTTGTTTTTGTGCCTTTCTGTATTTCTTTAAACATATGTATGTCTTGGTCCTGGATCTATAGAAAACAAGAGATGTTCATTACTATGAGCAGAGAGCACCTCATGGTCTGAACTGTCATTTTCTCTCCAGGACATTGTCTTCTTGTCTTTTCCAAAAGACAAACAGAAAGTAGAAAAGTCTGAGTATGAGCTGTTTTATTCTTCCCTCTTGCAAAATTGTTAAATTCTTTTCACGACAGGATTTGTGGTGGTATGCGGTCCCACTGGCTGCACTAGAGTTTCTGTTTCATTAGGTGCCTCTGTCTCTGTAATGCCATTGCCATTGCTACCTGACTGTTTTGAAAAAATAATCTCAGAACACACAGTCCTGCTCTCTGTGCTGGCACTCAATTCAGACAGCTGCAGCTCTGGGTCACAACCTTGATTTTCAGATCTCTGTCATGAAATGCACAGAGGATGGAGCAGGAATCCTCTGTGGTTTCCTAAGTGGACTTCTTATCTAACACAAGAGAAAAACTCACCTGACAATTCCTGCATCAGTCCTGGAAATGGTGGAAGAAATGGGATGTGTTTTAGAAGGACCTTCAGCACAAATCCTAGCTCTTTCAGAGTAAACATCCTCCTCCTCAGCCAGCACACTCTTTGACAGCTGGCTTCCATGGGTGTTTCTCACAGTAAGTGAAGCTAGACACGCAAATGGCAGAGAGGATGGGTCAGAAGGGAAAGTGAGGACATTTCGTGAGAGCTAGTCTGACTATTTAAAACTTCTGCTGGGAGACATAAAAATAGCTTTCTCTGCAAATCCATCTTCCCTCTTACAGAAATGTTCTCCTTCTTTAGAATTAAAAAAAAAAAAGCTAATAAATTAATAAAATCCCATTGCTCCTCTTTTGTGCAAGAGGAGAAGAGTCATTTATTATGAAAGGGAAGCATCTTAGACAACTACTGTTGCAGACATAATTTTGGGATTAACATGCAATCTACAAATTCTTTTATCTTATGACTAAAATGGCTTCTGCTCAGTGGTTCATTGAAATAGAAACACACCAAATTAATTTCATTCAGTGGTACTATGGGAACCTCATGCTGATTATTTATACTTTGTCTCTTCTTTTGATGATGCCAAATCTTATAATGTCTGCGAAATTTCCAGCTGTAGGTATCATCACAAAGTATACGTAGACAGGAAGTCCCAGTTCAAACTGGCCTTGAACCTGACTTGCGCTTGTAGTTTGGCACAAGAAGGATTTCCTACATGTAGTCTGTATTTTGAAAAGAGAATTTTTATGAAGGCCATCTTATTTCTCTACTATTTCATTGACACCATCTCATTTATCAAAACAAAATCTGGGGCTCTTTCCTCTTCAAGCCTCATGAATTTTGTTTGCATCTATGTTGCTTTTTCATTGAAGACAAACTTGCATATAATACTGAACCATATAAAATATTGTCAACCTTTTCTTTTTGGAATTATCAAGTATCTGCCTTTACAGGCCCTTCTTTGACCAGCTGTTACAGTTCAAATCCCTCCTTTTTAAGTAGAGCTCTTCACAGATAGTTATTGATTTGCTACACTGAACTAAAATAGATAAAACCACAATAAATTGCTTAGAGACCTTGTCTGTCTGTCTGATGACATTCACACTGCAGGTCTTAATTTCCACTCTAGAGGCCTATCTGAAAGTCACAGTCTATTTTAAAGTTTATTCAGGGGTAGTTCCTCTCTCATTCTGTTTTGTGCAGTTTTTTTGAGTCACAGGGCTTTTATCTTATTAAGCATTTCAGCAGTGCCATGTGTGACAGTGCAGATCCTTGGCAGCACAGACGTGGTGGCTGCTGCCAGGTAACACCTCACTCACCTTTGGACTGAGGCACTTGCCAAAATCAAGGCCTGTCTCCTCCCATCCCTGAAACCTCTCCTGAGGAAACACAGGCTCCCCCTATCCTGCTGAGAGAAGGAGGGCTGGATATCACAGAATTACAGAACCATTCAGGTTGGAAAAGATCCCCAAGGTCCTCAAGTTCAATCGTTGACTAAACATCTTCATGTGAACAAGTGCCACATCCAGTTATTCCCTAAAATATCCAGGAATGGGGAATCCATCTCCTCCCTGGGAACAGGGGGTGCTGTGTTGCTGCCTATCCATATTAGATAGTTTAGCTCTGGAACATTACTGTGGGACACTGCAGAGCATGGTCATCTAATTAGCACCAGCATATTGCTCCTGATATGTGGCTGTAGGCAGAAATAATAAAACTGATCTCCAGCATTACATCCCAAAAACACCTGTGCAGTGTAAAAGAGAACAAGGCCCAAATCTAGCCCAGCACTCTGCATAGTGCCCTCTTGGAGGAAGAGTCCTCATCTGGAGCTGCTTCTTTAACCTCTGTTCAGTAATTGAAAAAATCTGGGCTAAAATCTTTCAAGCCAAGCAACCTCAGGAAATGTATGTGACTGAGTTCATCTATGTTGGTCAATGCTGTACTAGCTCTGTTTGGGTTTGGAACCACCTGAAGTCAACAAAGAATCACAAAAACTCTGAATCAGAGGCTCGAGGTAGTCAGTGTTACTTGGATTTAGGAAAGTTCAGATGTGCTAGGTGCTAAGGATCTATATCATATAAGGCCACAAGAAGCTAAACTCCCTGTAGGAGTAGCCAGTAAAAGTTGACCAAGTCTCTCAAAATGCCCTAGTGTTTTGTAAGCTGACTGGAGACTGAAGAACTACCAGAATTTTCTTGTTTTAAAACCTGACTCAACAGGTTAGTTATGCTGGTAGTAAACTTACAGGAATGGGACTTCTTATAACGAATGATTTTCAAGTGGGAAGCAAGCTAAAATAGCTTGTTGTTGTTTAATAATTGGGAAAAAGTAAAATATTTGATAGGATTTTTTTTTAATTTTAATTAATAATCCTTCTTGTTGATGTATTGAGAGCACAGAACTAACCAAATTCCACAAGATAAACACAAGAAGCCTAACATTCTGACTTTAGCAGGAGCTACTGCTGGTTCTTCAGGAAACAGTGTGAGACAAGAGGGTTTTTGCTGTTCATAAAGGGGCTGAATTCCTTTAGATGTTTTGTTAAGATCTCAGTCTTTCAGACTGTTTATTAGAATACTTGTTTATTCTGGATGTTTTATCCTGATGATAGAGAAGTCAGAATTCCTATGAAAATTGCAATAAACTTTTTGTGACAGATCTATCACCCCACAGAAAAGCTTCACTGAAATGTGAAGAGAGTCTACTTGTTTGAAACCTTGTTTGAGGCTTACATATAGATGTAAAAATTTATACATATTTACATGAAAGGAGGACACATGGGCAGTGAAGATAAAAACCAAAACTCTTGGTGTTTAGGTGTTAAACTATGCCCATTTTGGTGTGCTGCTTAATTCTTCCTTGCTTCCAGAGTGCTTTTATTCTTATTTTTCTGTTTATTTTTAATGTATCCATGGCAACCATGAGTCTTTGTCAAGGAGCCATCCCTTTGTGTCTCTTTAAGAGAAGCTGAAATGCCAAAAATCATGCTATTTCTGCCTGAATATTTCTTACATTGACCATGTCTTAATTTGTAAATGTTTTGAAGTTATGAAGAAGAATTTTGCTTTTTATATTACTAGCATTTAAAAACCCAAAACAACACAGGAATTTTGTTACAGAGAGATATAGGACTTTTTTTTGTGGATTTAATACTTTTGGAAATCACACCAGAGCACACCAGTTCATATTGGTTATTTATGTACATGTAAATAATGCTAATGTGCTAAAAATCTGCAGTGTTTCAGATAGGTCATTATATTTCTCCTTTTCTAATATTCACACCACAATTGCAGGCTGGCAACTGAAGAAAAAAAGCCCATCTGGTACAACCAAACAATCTTATAGACCACCTTTTTCCTACAGCATTAAAACAGGTATCAACCTACAGATCTCCTAACATAATGTCCATGCTATAGAGGTTAAAACTCAGTTCAGTGGGGAAAAAATGAACTGAGTTATTTTATTTTTATTTCATTTCTACCTTCATAAGGTTCCTGGATTCTAGTAAACAAAAGCAGTTTATAGAAATATGCCTATCTGCCATGAAAATATTTTTTATTCTACAAATTGCATTAAGAGAAAGGCAAAAACACTGTTAGGGACTTTTTTTCTCTTTTGACCTCATCCCCACAGCACAGCTTACACTGTCTGAGTTCTGCATAGTATGACATTGTGCTTTAGGACTTTCCTAACAGCCTTTTAAGCAGCTACAGACCTTTCTTGCAAGTTAAAATACATAAAGAACAGGTTGCACTTCTTTTTTGCCTGGCCCACTTTAACAGGAATCTTTGATAAGTGGCTTCTCGAGATTTGGAACTAAGGACAACTTTCCTTAAGGACAACGGGAAAGAAACAGCCAAAATCTTAGCATTATATCCCTTTCTTCTCCCCTATTTAATAATAAATTGCCTTTCCTGCAATCATGTGGCTCTCAAAATTCTGTTACTTAGGAAAAAACTTTCTAGTTTCATCACAGAAGGCAGTTATTTTTATATTTATAATCTATAATTCTATCTTTATATATAATCTATATTAATGAATATTGTTTCTATATCTAAAATAATCTAGATTATTTTATATCTTTCTATATTTATAATCTATATCATAAACAACTGATTCTTAAAATGGACACCCAGAATGTTGTCTATTTGTAGAATTTCTGGGGGACAATAAATGTACTTATTAAATAATATGTGATATGGGATATATTTCCTTCAGAAATACCACAAAGACACCTTGCTCTGGACAGTAAATTTCCCAGGTGAATACATGTCTAACACTCTTCTTGGATTGTCTGTTCAACACTTGGAAGTATCAGGACATTAAGCTGCAATATGCCCTGCAAATTCAGTGGAGACTATTTCCTGCCTGCTGTGAGATGTAAGTATAAAGGAAGGCCTTTAGTGGGTCCCAAGTGGTACTGATGGGCATTAGGTGTCTGTTGGGATGTGGTGTAATATATTCCCTATTCTGTGGGAAGTCAAGGACTGTAGAGCAGAACTTGTGGAGGCACTTTGAGAAAGTCTGCAGGACAAAGAGAAGGTAGGATCACCACATTTCAAGATACCAGGCAGTCTAAACACTGTTTCCTACTTAGCATGCCCAGAGACCAGAGATGGAGCCTGGTAAGTGGCTGTGCTCTGAGGTGTCTGCTTTTGCCTGCAGTCTCAAGCAATCTGAACTGTAATTTTGCACCCAGGGGAGAGTCAAGTTGTCTTGCCCTCCAGATCCAAAGCCGAAATGACAATTCTTGCCTACTTTTCGCAGAATCACAGAGCCACAGAGCTGAGCTGGAAGGGACCCACAAAAATCAGCTCATCCAACTTTTATCCCTCCTATACAGGACAACCCCAAGAGTCACACCATGGGCCCAAGAGCATTGTCCAAATGCTTCTTGAACTCTTTCACGTTCGGTGCTGTGACCACTTCCCTCAGTAGTATGTTCTAGTGCTCAGCCACCCTCTGGGTGAAGAACTTTTTCCTAATATCTAAGGACAGAGCAGTTTCTTTCAGATCTGCTGTGATCCTTGGGGTACAAGTATTGCTGTTTTGATGGCAGTGCACTCCCTCTGAGCTAATTGCCGGAAAAAAACACTGTCAAGTGTTTTAATGTTGCTTCATGTGCATATGTGGAGGGATCCAGTTAACCAGAGGGCTTCTGTTCTGCTGCTGGAGAACTATGATGGAAATAGAAGACATCCTGCAGCCAATCTGGGAACACATTTGTCACTTCAGAAAGGAACTGATGTGGATCTACACTGAGGGACTTCATAGAGTGTTTTCCCAGGAGGAGTAGGACTGGACCACGTTGATCTCTCTGAAATGACTGTAATTTACCCTGGCCAGGTACCTGATCTGCTGAAGGGTGGGAATTGAAAGAGAAAGGACCTCTCTGTGTTCATGCTTTGCATCCTATTCTCTTCATTGATATCCATTGATTACTTCCATAGGATACAAGATTAACCTAAGCCTTTTGGACCACTGGACCAAACAGAGATTTTCTCCCTGCAGATGAACACGTCTGAGAATGTTCAACAAGCAGGCACAGTTCAAAGAAAACTGCCAGCTCTCCTTATGAGCAGGTCCCCAAAGCATCTGTGCTGCAGAAGGGAGAACACTGTGCTTAGATACTTCCAGGTAATCCACTGTGACAGAGGTGAGAATGTCCTAGGGCACAGCAACATTTAATGGTTCACCCTGGAAGGAGAAGGGTTTGTGAAGTTTATTCAGATTCTATGCTGACATACCTTTTACACCCAGGCACACTCCCTCTATTGTCAGTGATAATTTTGGGAGGAACTGGCTACCACTGAATGTTTAAAACTTTCAGGAATTTCCAAAACCCCAGTGTTTGTGACCAAAGGGCCACAGATCCTTTCAATATCTCCCCAGGAGATGGTGACTCCTGATATTTTATCTGCTGTCTACTCTCCTCTTGAAAGTTTAGCTTTGAAAGGCAGTCTGGGAGCAGAACTTCCTAAAAAATTACTCTTCCCACTCTTCTCTAATGTGTGATGATGAGTGCCTTGGCTTTAAATATTACAGTCATAAAGATTTTTACTGACTTCTATTCCATGCTTAATGTGTACCCATTACAAGCTAATGACAAACTAAAGAGTGCCTCATGTAGTGGAATTTCTGCTTGGAGGTGAAGTTTAAAGATGCCTTTTGAAATAATAGTCTAACAATTCTGTTTGCATGTGAATGCAACCAGCTTCAGTACATCTGGTTCACTCAACCCAGCAGACTGAAAACATGGCAGGAGCAAGTATAAACAAATTGCTTTGCCCAAAATGCAAGGAAAACCCAGCAAGAAATTAAAGCAATGAAGCTGTGATGAAGATGTTGTCACACCCAGGCTCCTTCCTTGTTACATCTGTAAGCACTGTCTGGGTTACAGAGCTCAGGCATGAGTAGCAGGCAATGTGTGCTCCCTCATCTCTCTTTAGAGCTAGTTTTCAATTTTCAATCAAAACAGTGTACTTTGCCACCTACTCCCACCACATCTGTCTTGACTGCTTTTGCTTTTTTGGGGTGGGTTTGTTTTGGTTTTTTGAGTTATTTTTTGGTTTTGCTTTGGGGTTGTGTGTGTGTGGTTTTTTGCCTTTTGTTTGTTTGTTTGTTTTTGTGAGAGTTAGATACAAAGGTGATAATAATTTGGTCTCTACTCTTGAAACACAATGACTGCAGGTAACACATGACTTCTCTGAATCTTATTTTCTCTTCCTTTGGCAACACCTGCAGCTGTTCTCCCTCCTTGTCTGCCTGCCTCTCAGCTCTCCTTCAGTCTCCTTTCCCCACATCACCCCAGCATCTCCCTGTAGCGCAGTCATGTCTTCTCTATTGAGATATGAGGCCGAAAAAGGAGCACAGGGGAAGTGGAGAACACCATAGGGCAGATGCTAGACTTAAATGATTTGTTGGTCTCTTCAAAATAACAAACAGGTCAATTTCTGAATATTTTTTAACAAAAGTCAAGATTTTCTTTTTCCATCCCAGCACTTTGGTGTTTAGGGGGTTAAGTGTCCTGAATTTCATTGCTAGTGTTGATGTAATTTCCCAATAGTAAAGTCACAATTTAATTGCACTTTAAGTACAATTGTAAATGTTCAGTTGTGGTGTCCAGTTCTGCTGTAAATGTTTCTGGTGAGGCATCTCCAGAAGCATTTCTTTGATTACAGTATTTTGGTTCTGTTTGGAGAATCACAATACCCCTTGAGTTTTAGGAGATACCATTCCAATTTATTACACGCATGAACCCATCCTTTTTCTAGTTCTTATAGGGACAACTGGATTTTTGTATCAGCTGCCAGGGCAAACTTAGTGGATTGCATGATCATCTCCTTACTTTACATTTAGTTTTAACTGCTTGATTTTCAGTCCTAATTCAATATTGAACACTACTGAAACAGATTTGTTCTGTCTCACTGTAAAGAATAGAGACATCTGACTTTTTACCTCATTCTTTGTGGGAGATGAAGTGTAATGCCATCAGATCTCACCCTCTATCTGTCTTTGAATTTTAGCCTCTTCAGTATTGCATTTTTGGTACATTTGAAACAATGATGGATGTGTTGATAATGCTGAGTTGTAGTAGGAGTGTTGACAGTAGCCAACTCCAGTACGTTCATATCTGATACATGTTTTTTTTCCACATGTAGGTACTGGCTGAAGAAAGCTCCTAAGGGTTGTGAGAAGGGCATAATTGACAGTAATTTTCTTGCCTTCCTGTCTGGTGATGGACTTGAGAAACTGTTGTGTATACAGCACTACTCTGATACACCTGTGATACATTCTAGGTATTTCTTTTCAGTAAAACATTTTTGTAAAGTACAAGGGGAATTCTTGCTCTTCTATATGCACTCAGTCACTTAGATTTTGCAATGTCTGGAGAAGCATCATGTATCTCAAAATACATGGCAAAAATCTTTCCCTAGTTTATACTACTGCATAATACCCACCTCTTGCCTTCTGGTGCCATTAATTTTTTATTCCTTCTCATTATCTTTAATGTTCTGTCCTTTGGCACTGGCTCTGACTGGTCTAGAAATCCAGATTTCAAACTTTTTACAAAACTTTTCTCTAAATGTGAGCTCTTCCATTTTCTCTTGCTCTGTTGTAGGCAAGCACCCTTTGCTACTAGGTAAGCTCTTGATAGTTTCCTGGATCCTCACTCACTCAATACTTATGTCAAGATATTTATGAATTCTCTCCGAAAAATATTTTCTTTTCATGCTAATATTTGTGTGAGGAAAGAAAATTATTTATGCAACCTGCCTGTATCTGTTTTCTGCTTGCTTCTATGAACTATCAATTGAGGTCTATGGGGGTTCACTGGCTTTTTCTGTGCAAATATGTTCTAGAAAACAACCAGAACATGGTATGATTATTAAACCATTACTTTCCTCTGGCCCTGCCAAGCTTGAATCCTGATTTTGTATTCCAAAAGCAAGAGAATTTTTGTGGCAGTCTTTATTTTGTCTGTTGAAAGCCTAGTGTAACTCAAAACCAATGCTTCAACCAGCACCACATCAGAAAAACAGCACACAGTATTTTTCTGTGTGACTTTCTGTGTGATACCTGCAGATCCAACCATGTATGGCTCAGGTTTTTAGGGTGAGCAAGGCCAGAGTGAGAAAATGACAGGAGAATTATGAAAATATAACATATATGCATTATGCAAGCAGCAGAAAGCACAGTTTAAAATTCTTCTTTGTATTTTTCTCACTTTTGGTCTATTTTTTTAAAATTTATTATGGTCAATATGATTCCCAGTGCAACAATAACCCTTTTGAGAGTAAAAGCCTCTATGGCAAGCAATAACTCTCTCCTAAAAATTATGATAAAAATAAATCTGCTAATGATATTTTTTTAAAAAACACCCTAAAGGCTCTCATATTCACAATAAGCTACATAAAGCAATATTTTGTTTTTTTACAAAGCAAAATCCAAGCAGTTTGTTTGTATGCTAAGGGCAATTTCTAGAGAACAATGCAATAATGAATGAAATGAGAGTATGAGCTCATAACCACCAAACTTACTACAATGATTGCATGAAACATCTTCAGAGGTTGTTCCTCACATGGCACTGAGCACTTACAGAGGGTAAATTACTCATGCACCATCTCCTGTTTTGCCAGATTTTAAATGCACACTGCAAAACTGGGCCTGCTCTAGTGTCTAGTTAAGATTCAGAAGTAAGCTAATGGCAGTACATTAGTGATGGGTAATTGTGAAATTAGGTGTCCATCTTACGCCGAGTAGAAATTTTACAGACTCTGTGTAAAAGGAAATTATTTTATTCTTGGCACATAATCATCATGCAAAGAAGATATTGCTTGTTACAGAAGCTTGTGAGCAAAACAGAAGTTACAAAGCATAGGGTGGAAAATGTGGAAGAAGAGTGTAGGGTACTTATCAGCGTGATGGAAAGACAATCTTCTGGAGGGGTCCTTCCATGTCTGTGCTCAGGAGACCATTGTTCATCAAAGAGTTAGTGATCCACAGCACAGCTAACCTGAGCAGCCAGGGGCCACTCAGTGCTGCACAGCCATGGGGTTCTCAGCATCTGAAGTGAGACAAGATTTACTTGCTATCTATATTTCTCCTTTGTTTCTATCTTATTAAAGCAACTCCTCTATTAAGCCTTTTTTTTTGTCAGATCTTTCTTATTGAGACCAGAAAAAGACCTGCACCATCTCACTCTCTTTCACCTCACCTCATTTCAGCTTACCTTCACACTCTCACTCATGCAGAACAGGCCAAAACCTGGGCTGCAGTGGAAAAACTTCCCTTGTTTTGTCTCACTGAGCCTAAATAATTGGGTGGATTTGAAGGTGTAATAAAGATTTGTCTCTTGATGGGGTTGATCGGAATGGAGAAAGGAGAACTTATCAAGTGAGGGAGCTCTGTGAAAGTGGACCAGGCACAGGCAGATGGAAGAACTGTTGCAGAAGAGCAGCTCACCAAAAGTTGTATTATGTAGACTGGGGATGTGGTAGTTACTGAGACAGTGTTAGATACGGAGCTCAGATGTCAGCCTAGTCTGTTCTGTACTATTCTTTTTGCTAGCATTTGTCAGAGGGACTAGAGGGGACATCCTGGAAGTAAATCTTTTAACATTTTTTGAAGGACAGAAAAAGAAATAAAGCAGGACAAAGTGTTTGCGATGTGGCTTTCCTTCAACATTATCCCTTGCTCCATTCTATTTATCTGCTGACAGACTTTTATTATGGAATGTCATTCCTGGCAATCCTATAAAGTGTATTAAAGAAAGAGGGTGGAAGGCAAGAAAGAGAGGATTGTTTAGTTGTCTGGAGGTATTGTCAGTCACCTGTGATCTTTCAGACATACACACAGAATCGTAGAAAGACACCAAAAATAACTGGGGTTTTGCCTTTGGTGATGACTTTATTTTGCAGCCTCACTACTGCAGGTGCCTTGTGACTGTGCAAAGCAACACATCACACTGAATTACTTTCTCCTGAAACATTTCTCTTGACTTGCCTTTAGATCACATCCTTAAAGCAGGGATGGGAGAGGTAACACTGCCATGGCTAAATGGTAATGATGTTATGAATCAGAGATAAAAGGATGTGCCATAAGCAGTGTTACAGCAGTGGAAATCTAAGGACCCCTCATATTACCATGATGAGAAATGGGAAACATCATCTGTTTTATTCCTGCTGACAGCCTCAAGGTGAGGGGAAGGGAGGAATGGAAGCAGACACAAGCTCCTTGCAAAACTGTTTCCCATTCATACACGAGCAAAGTATTTTCATACTTTTGAAAATATGTGTAAGACCACAGCCTCAGCTCTCTCTCTGTCTGCAGAGCCCTCTGAGCATGGTTGAGCTGGAGCTAGAGCTTGGAAATGTCTTACTAGATTCTGCACTCCCAAGGATCAGATGGAAGCTCTTTCACATCCTCTTTCAGGCTGTCTACTTCCCTCATAGGGCTAAGTGACCCTTGAGTGAACAATATTCAGCTGGCCTTTGCACGCATTTGCCAGCCCAAAACTCATTATGAGCTTCTTCTCTCAGTTGTTATTCTCAGTTATCATTCCAATGCATGGCCTTACAGCAGCATCCCTAAGAATGCTTTTAGTGCATTAAACTTAAGCAGCTCCAGGTTTGGCCCAGGCATCTTGCCTCTAGCTTTTGTTGATCCTCATAAAGAACTTTATAGACCAGACTGCTCAGAACTTTTGTTGCTATGGAAAAATGTAAGAGGTGTGTCTTTGCACAGTAGGGACCAAATAGAACTTTTGAGAGTAAAGCAAATTTCTTCACCAAAAACCTCTTTGCAATCCTTAACATTATTTGCTTCATAAAGGAGGTAGGTGTGGATTTCTTCCTATGAGTTAGGAAGGAAACTAAGAGTGCATTATGCAGCAGGGTTTATAACAGTGGTCCATACAAAAAGTTGTGGATAGAAAATGACTGGTTGAAAAATAAGGTTAAAATAATGAAAAATGTGGTTGCTATATGCAACCTTATTTTGCATTTGAATTCAAGCTACGTTCCCCTGATTGCAAATGAGAAACAAAAGCATCTGTCACTCTCTTAGAGGTTGCCAGCTTGCCTAGCACAGGGGCATTATGGCAGAGGAAAGGAGCTGCCATATCTGGTGTTCTAGAAGTGACCACAGAGAGATTTTGTCTCTGGCCTTCCAGGGAGGTAGCAGGGCCTAGACCAGCAAAGGTCAGAGTGCTGTATAGCAGGTTCAAGAAGACAAGGCCCTCAAGAAAACTTTCTTCTGCAAGTGCGTATACCTATAAATAAGGTTTCTCTGTGACTTTCCTAGGAGTCAAACAACTCAAAACTGCATTCTCCACTGGATGCAAAAAATGAAGGAAGAAACTATTTTTGTAGTCAGACAAGCAATAGTCATTTAGGAGATGGTCATATAGCCTGCCACTCATTTCAGTCAAGTCAATTCATTTCACAGGGCCACAGTTTCTTACTCTATTAACTGAATAAACAGTCAGGTTCCTCTGAGAGGTGCTTTCAGCTTATAAAATAGCCAACCCTAATTGTTCTTCCATAAGGAATTAATTAGTGGGCTATTTAATTCATGTCAGATCTGTTATAAAGGCAGAGGATTTATTTATTACAGCTAATCACAGGATACCTGTTGAGAGGGAGCCTCAGGAGAACCAGGAAGAGCTCTAGGACCACTGATTTATTCTCAAAGAAACTACTTCTATTTTGCTTAGCTTGTGAGAGGGGAGACCACTGTGTATCCATTAACTCTTTCCATTTTCAGTTTACTTAGGAAAAGGTTTGGTTAGATCTCTGTCTTGATGATGGATATGGCTTTCAAAACCTGTAGACTTAAAATTATTCTCAAAATGAAACATGTGTAAGGGTCTTGCTTTTTTTTTTCCTTAAGCATACAGTTCTCTGTAACAACATTTTATTTTTATTATCAACCTTAAGTGTATTTTTAGCTGTCTATATATACATGCAGGATCACAAATATCTTAAATGTCACATATAAATGGAGGAGTCATTTTTCCCATCATACTCATAGCACAGCTGGTGGCAATCACTCCAACGTCAAGCTGACTAAGGCTGTCATTTTTAAAACTCTACCAAGGATGAGTTTAATAAAGAAAGACTCCTGACAACAGCCACAGCCAAAGCTTTGCAGAGACTACAGATCATTTGACTTCCTATGATTATTTTTTTATTGGGATGGTTTCTTCCTGTCTATTAATTCTGATTTTTATATCAATTTCCTGTCTATGATATTTTCTCATAGTCTATCCCCAAATTTTTCAATAATCCAGATGATTCTTTGCAAAGATATCTTGCTAACTCCACTAAAATGGAGTCAAATAATCTGTGGCAGACAAGAGGAACATAGTTAGAAGAAGTTTAATAACAGTATTCAATATTCACATTCAAGGGAGGTTTTTTCCTGGTTTTATCTCTCCTGGTGAAATTCAATTTTTAATGTCTCCTGAGGTGTTCTTCAGCATGACACAGCACAATATAATAGGACTTACTAGATGTAATTAAAATCTCACTATTATGAAATCAAACCTCTTGCAGGAAGATAGCCTCCCACTTCTAGAGACTTATTAAACATCCACAACAGCAAGCAGTCTGTTGGCTAGTACAAATTGCTGCGAGAGAGTTTTAATCCTAAGCCTGCTACTGCCTCAGACCAGGGCTCATTAGCCTGTCAGTGATTTAGCAGGGCCTGCTAACATGTTCTCCCACTTTACACATATACACACACATTTGTGGATATGACAGGTACCATCATGGATGGGGCATCCCTTCCCCAGTCCCCTACCCTCTTTCCTGCCCTTGGTTCCCTGACTCACTGCTGGTCCTGCTTGGTGCTCAATGCAGACCCACAGCACTCACACATTCATCCCACAAGCACCCCACACTCACAGCTCCCCCAAATCCCAGCGTGGACTCTCCACTTGCCTGATACCCCAGCTTGGAACTGAGTCTCCCCTGCTCATCTGCTGGTATCAGCCCGAAGATTGTCAGTGAATACACACACACACACACACACACACACACACACACACACACACTCTGTCTCTCTGTCTCTCTGTCTCTCCGTGCACAGCAGGTTTTGGGGAAGGTACAAACACTCACCCCTTCCAGCAGCTGGCACCAGGCACAAGGGCTGTGTGTGATCTGCGCTCCTACTCCAGCTGACAGTGCTGAGACATGCACTCACACTGCTCAGCCCTGAAGCTGGTTTTCAGGATACAAGCTGCTCCTGTCCCAGTGGCTGGAGGTTAAAGACCCCCCTCACTCCAGCTGCTGGCACTGAGACCTCACTCACTCACTCTGAAGCCAACAGCCCCAGCCAGAGGCACCCACAGCCCCGGGCTGACTCCAGCAGCTGCTCCTCGTTCCTCACACGCTGCTTTCCCAGCAGCTGGCACTGAGTCCTTGCAGCACTCACGTGCCTGGGACAGGGAATGAGGTGGCTGAGGTGAGGTGGATTGGAGCAGACAGGACACACGGTGGTGATGAGGTGCAGGCACTGCCAGACAAGGCACTGAGCAGCCACAGCTTACAGGCAACAGCCCCCTTCTGTACCCTTGTCTGCCCACCCACCTCTTTGTTTCTCCCTGCTCCCTTTTCCCTGCGCATCTCCTCCATGGCTGGCATAGTCCCAC
>VWYE01008736.1:23743-34451 GCA_013398995.1 Alaudala cheleensis | reverse complement strand
CCTGTGTTCATGCATTTGCCTCAAGAGCTCACAGCTGTGATTGATATCCTGGGTTGTGTAAAACCAACAAAAGACTCTATTTTGCTGAAGAGGAAAATGAAAATTGTGTACTACAGCATAGGCAACATGGACCCTTATATCTCCTTGCTTCACCTTTAATGTAAATTTTTTTATTGAAAGCAACTGCACCTGAAGTTACTGTTGGCCATAATTATATATTACCTTTTATAAACATATTTAGGCAAATGGATTTCAGTCTAAATGGACCTGTCAGAAGTGTAGAAGGGCAGAGAGTTGATTTCTTGGTTATATTTCAAATAGTGTCCTGAAATCCTTACACCATCTAGAAGACTCCATGTGAGTCACTGGATTCACACTATAAACAATGGGATAAACTGGGACAGCTTCTCCCATCTGCAGCAAGGGAAGAGCAGCAGGGCAGAAACTGAGCAGGTTTCAACACAAAAAGTTGACTTGCTCATGCAATCCCTGGAAGTTTAGGTTGTGACTTGGCCTCATGCTGGCTGGAGATAAGTTAAAGCCAGATTTTCCTTGAAACTGCCTATCATTCATGCTCTTGAGTGGAGAAAAAAAAAGAAGAGAAAGCCCTGCAATGCTGAATTTCTTTCTGCTACCACTCATAGCCCAGTGATACTGGAAGTTCAGCATTTCTGAAAATGCTGTCTGCCATAATTACAGAAGGCTACAGATACTATGGTGGCTAAACTTCTGCTGGCATTACCAGGTTCACTAGAGATGTTAAACATGACATAATGTGGAATGCAAAATGCTTCTGTTGACAATAATGCATTTACATTTTGCAATGGAAAAGTCAGCCAGCAAACTGAACCACAGCATACTATCAATTTAAGGTTCTATTTGATGATCTTGGAGTTATTTTCCAAATTTCATGATTCTATGATTGAGCACAAGAATTAAAAATTACTGTATTATATAAATGCAGTTCAACATTTATTCTTGACAGTAATCAACTGTCAAGTGAGTACTTAAAACAAAACAATGACAAAATATAAGTAAATAGTTAGGGGCAATTCCTTAAATACTATCCCAGTGCCTGATTTCTGGATAGGTATGGGATTTATATATACTTGAGTCAGTGTCTCTAATCTCTTAAAAACAGTATGATCTCAGACTCTTGCAGTCTGCAGGTGAACCTCTCAACCAAAACATTGTTACTGATGGGTATCACAATATGTCTATTTATTTTATGTACATCAATTAAAAAGAAGAGAGAATTAATAATCCCCAATCGTGTAAATATAGAGTGCAAGCTGTGTCATAGAAGAAGGTTCATAAAACTTCATAAAGCACAAAAATATTGACATAATTTTGAGGTCCAAGTAACAGGTGAATTCAGTAAATTTAAGTTATGCTCTGTATTTAAATCTGTTTGTCATTTATGGCCAAAATGATGATTGTTTCATTTCTAGCTGGAGAAAAGGGCTAATGCTATGCAAACATGTAAGATAGAACCATGAATGATGACAGTTCCATCTGACAACTTTTAAAATGCAACAGTTTATAATCATATTAGTTCCAAGTTAAGGATTAAGTCTATGCTACTAATCTAGATTCAATACAGAGAATAAAAGACACAGATTGGGATCTCCAGAGACAGACATCTTAAAATGGGATGAATGACCTTCTGGAAATGCTCATTTATCTCTTCATTGACAGTAGTATGATTCTAAATGATAATCCAGACAGAAAACTTTTAGACAGTTAAGGTTAGGTAAGATTAATCTCTCACCTCATGCCTAAGGAAATCAATTCTATATACTATAAATTTCACCTCTATTCTTATCAAATCTAATTTCATTTTATTGAATTTAATCTTTTTGTGTCCACATTGTTGCAGATATATCTACCAAGTTCATAGATAATTTCTTATCTATTTAGAAAGATGCTGGTGTCAAACACACATACACAAACACAGTCACAAAACAAATAGTATTCATCTTTATGGCCAACATGCCCAGAATTTAATTTATGAACAGAGAGAAAATACTTATGCAAGTATACTCACACTATATTATGCATAATCCTCATTAAGCAAAGTGGTTTTAAGTTCCTGCCTCTCCTTTCTCTAGTAATTCCCATGTTTTCAATTCTTTCCCATTTCACAGTGCCTGAAGGCAAGAAGATGAATTCTTTTGCAGGAATATAAAATAAAATGCAAAATGTTCTTTGTCACAAATCAGAATTTCCTACACTATTAGATCTAGCCTTTCCAGCAAGCTGAGGAGAAACTCACCCAGATATAAACCTGGCTATAGACAACTGTGTCCATTCTAAACATCTACCTGAGCACTGACATGAACCTTTCCAAAATTAAGTGTAGAAAGATTATGTCTTTGATGTCAACTAGAAATTAGCATAATATTAAAAACTTGCCAGAAACAGGCCAAGGAGATAAACAAAGATCTATTCAGAACTAAGTCTTTTATTCAGGAAGCCAAGCTTGTATTAACACATGTATCTGACACAACAAGGTCTGATCTAATGATCATCAGTTTTACAGGGGTGTTAGCCTGGACCTTCTAAACCTCAAGCTAGAACTGCTCTTTGTTACCTTGTCCCTCCTGAGACTCTCTAATAAGAATAAGCTTTTTTTTAATGGAAATAAGATATTTTGCTAATTTAACAATAAATGTGGCTTTCTGAATTCTACCTGTTTACATGTAAATGCAGAACAAATTCTTATTATCTCATCTAAATTGGCAACACACCTTGGGAGAATCAATTCTGTTGTAATACAAGCCATTATCTCTCTGACTTTGCCTGGGAGGTTTTCACCCCCACAGGAGCAACACAGGAAGATTTGCTTGGAAGGTGTTTTACCTTCTTGTTAAATTTGCAATTATGCTCTAAAATTATTCACTTCTGTACTTAGCAGGAACACAGGAAGCAGGCATTTGGTGCAACAGAAATATATATGCACATGAGAGGAAACTTGCAGCCTGTTTCAGTTCCCTGACCTGCACTCAGAGCATGTCACTGTCCAAGTCATACAAATCTATTATTTCTGCTTCAAATCCAGTCACTCTGATAGGGTTGGAGCAGGAGTCAGGATGTGTGTAAGAAATCTGCATCAGGCTCCTGAGTCCCAGCCTACTTCAGTCTGCCTGAGCTGAAGGCAATTACAGCAGTTCAGTTCCTTTACAGAAAGTTCACCCTTGGAAATGGAGCTGGTACTCATCTGATCCTGGTAAAGTGGCAAAAAGGTGTCTGATGGGAATTCACACTCTTCCCCGTACACAATTGAATCTTTTTCCTGTCAGATCACAGCTCCATCTGCCACCCCTTACTTTCTCCCATTTCCTCACCTACAATGAACACGAAAACTTTCTTCTGCAAACTTGAAATTAACATCTGGGGGAATTTTCCTCTTGCTCAAATGGGAATAAATCCAGTCCTTACTTCTCTTTGATGCCACAAAGTAACAAGCACAATTAAGACAAAACCTTGTAAAAAAATAATAGCAAAGAACAATTAAAACGGTCAGAATAAGATTTATATTTGTCCATAGTACCAAAACCAATGCAACACTGTCACCTGGAAGCAAGTAATTCCAGATGCTTTCCCCATGATAGAGATACTGCTCAGAGCTGAGATGTGTTTCAGAAATGAGGTTTCTTTCCTACCTGAGGATGATGTCGTATTTCTAGTAAGTGCAAAGCTGGCAGTGCTCACAGCAGCACAGAACCAAGGAGCTGCTCATTTGTTTGACTGGCCTAGACTATACATTAGGAGTCTTGGAGTCCTGCCAAACTACCTGGCAATAATTGTAGCAGTCATGTGTGAATAGTGATATTTGGCAGCATATTAGTAGTTCATTTAATTTATTGTCTTCCCACCTTATTAGCAGTACATCACAAGGCTGAAAAACTTTCTAAGCTCATATTTCAAAAGCAGAATCTCTAAAGCTGCACCTTAAAACTAGAAATTTGGCTTATGCAATTTTGTTCAGCCATGTCAGTGTAAACTCCAGACAATATTGTGTTGCAGAGCTCTCATTCATGCCATGACAGCTCTGTCTCCTCGGTGGCTAAGCTGGCAGTTAAAGTGATTCACTGCAATCAGCCTCAAAGGTTTCCAAGACAGACCCCAAGGTAACTTAGAAAGTTGTAGGGAAGTTTGACAGGATGCTTTATTTTGTTTTTGTTTGGAAATAATGCTCAGAAATCACAGCGAGCAGTGATGGAAAGGAAGGCACATCACCCCTTGTTTCAAACAGGTTGCTTTGTTGGCTTGTGTACACAAACACAAAGCAGCAAATAACAGGGACATCAGTCACACACAAAAGCTCACATGGGCTCGTACACACTCAGCAGGAAGGATAACACTTGCTGTGTACAATGCCACTCGTATTCTTTCCCTTATCCTTCAAGCATTTGAAGTATTAGAACTGGAAAGTTGTTGCCCTCAGCCTTATTTTTTGACTGGTCTAAACTTACATGTTTATATATGTATCTCTGAGTTGGTAAATGTAGGACTCCCAGTTTTACCAAAGACATTTTCTTCCCATGGTCTGTATTCCAAGATTCAGCTCAATCACAAATAGATTCGTCTTGCAAATTGCATTATTAATATTGAGTCAGCCCATTGATTGTCTTTGAAATGTGGCGTGGCACACAGCCAAGATAAAAGTTGGAGGTAATTTAGGGAAGAGCACACATTGTTCTTTACTAGACATAAATATCACCAGCTGCTGTTCTTTATGTGATACAGTCTCCCATCCCAAGTGCAATCTGCAAACATTTCTCTGTATCTTGCAAAATGGATAATAGAGAATAACTTATGTTCTTTCAAGTTGGCTTATTACAAGAATAGCAGATCTACTGGGCCAACATTATTTGAAGAAACAGGTCATGTTATTTCCAACCAGAGACAGGGGAGGAATACATGATTTTGAATACATCATATTTTTTAAATCAGAAAAAAACCCCAAAAAACTGTGTATTCTCAAATGGGAAAGAGTTTTCAGCATGTTTTATTGATTGTGATGTTTATTGGCTGAAGTTTTAAAAGATACAGATAGGAAAGTGCTAAAACTTGCCACGTACCTTTCACTGTGGGTAATTCAATATTTAGCTAGAGTTTGCTGAATAAATTATTCAGATACTTATTTCTTCATTAGATGAAAGCAGACTTTCATTGTTTTCTGGGGTTAATTTTTGTCTCCATAATTTTTCATAAATTTTTAGCTTGTTTACAATCTTCAAACACATTGATCTGTTTCTTAAAGGATCATTCAGAGAAATAAAGGAAGCAAAATAAAAGAGACAAAATAAAGTCAAAGGGCTCCCCACAATTCTATGAAATTCAGACACACATACCCATAATCCCAAAAAGCCTGACAGACTACCCAAACCCAACCAAAACTCCATTACAGCTCAAGTATAATGAGGTAGCCACAACAATCAGTGTTTTCAAGCCTTATGATTGATGTGAAATTGTTTAACTGAGTTCTTCAAATCACCTGCTAGTATGAAAAATTGAACAACTGGCTGCTAAAAATTACAAATTCAGTGACTGATCTTTGAAATAGAGCAAACAATCAATGATGAAATTAATGAGTAGACCAGAGAATGCTTCATCATTTGTAAGACTGAATTCAAAGGTAATGTTATAAAAATTTGCAAAATATAGATTAAAATTGTCAGGACTCATAGTATCATTAAGGTTGAGGTAAGAACTATAGATTTAAGTTCTAAAACTGAAACAAGGATCAAATTCAAGTTTATATTACATTTGTGAGATAGTTGTGCATCCAGGCTGCTCTGTGTAAATATGAGTTGTTAAGATCCCATGAAACTGGTCCAGAAACTTCCCATCTCATCACTCACCCAAGGGACACACCACACCCACCTGAAACAAGGTCATGGGCTGAACTCTTAGGTGGCTTCACAGCATCTCATTTGACTCATTTCTACAGGACTTTTCCAGTGTGGGAGCTTCTGTCAGTCCCACAGAATTCCCTCTACCAGTTGCTTGTTTAATTCAGTGCTGATTAACATCCTTGGTGAGTAACCTGGCCCAAAAAAGCTCTGCTGGGAAGCTCCAGCTGCAGAATTAACACAACTAAACACAGGTCACATCCTTGAGAATGATCAAGAGGAGTTGCTCTTGCAGAAGTAGACAGACAAGTGGTTCAAGCTGTTAATCTACGTTTTATACAAGGCTTAAGATATTCAATAATGGTAGATTAGGTGTGTGCTCGGTTGGGCACTGCAGATCACAAGTCAGATGGAGAGAGGAATTCAGCAGAAATTCTGCTTCAGCATATCATATAATGCCTTATTCACCCACCTCTGCTCATTTTTAGACAGCTGTCTGTCCTCTTTCTCCCCATCATGTTGCCAATGAGAATGTTTGGACAGCAATTGTTTTACATAAACAAAACTTTTGGTGGTATAGACAAGCACAAGGTCTTCAAAAGATTATTTTCCGAATGACAGCCAAGGATTTTCATTTAGGCAGCCAAAATTTTCCTCCAAAACAGTTAAAAATATATATTTGATATTCTGTTCACACATACTGTTAAAAGTCTTCTTTCCTGAGGAATGCATGTCAAACCATTTAGCCAATTTTGTGCAGCTAAGGGCAGTGCATGCCCTTCCCTGTCAGCCTTCCACCACAGCACAGGCAGTCAGGGACATGAATGACACAGGGATGACACAGATGGGACAGGGATTGAAACAGTTATCTGGATTCTGAAAATGATAGTATTTATGCTCACAAAGAAAACAATTTGCAGGTATTTGAAATAATAGCTGTTGTGCTTTTTCCCTACAGAGATTTCTCTGCAGCTTTTCAGGCAGGGCAAACAAGGGGGAAAAATGAGAAAACACGCTGTAAAAGGTCCATAGAAAATGAAGCAACACTTACCAATGCTAGTGATTACCATGAATATCCAAACATAAACATGTCTCATGAGAGAGCAGATAAATTGGCTGCATGCTACTGATGGTATCCAGCATAATCCTTCTAGAATTCATCTAGTCCCATCTAATTAAATGCTCCTACACATGTGGACTTATTTACAAGTTGTTATCTCCCTTTGCTAATGCAGGAAAGCATGAAAAGGTCCAGCTGCAATTAGTACTTATGTTTGGAAGGGAAACTGTTCATAAAGAATTAAAGGATGCCTTCAAAGGCACTCATCTCCTGCTTGCATATGAGGTTGAAGTTTCAGTCTGAGTTTCAGCAGATATCAGACGAGTTCTTTGTCCAATAATCTGTATAAAGGACAATCTCTGTTTCTGAGCTCGAGTGAAACAGCACAACTGGCAACATGAAGGATCATCTCTGTTTTTCCCAAGCCTGGTAAGAGCCTCATACTATGAAGGTTTAGGCTGCCTTATAAATTCTGCCCAGCAGAATAGTGTGTCCTGGCACAGGCCATAACCATGTCAGAGATCACACTAACAATAGCATGGGTGATCACAGACGATATTTAAGCTCATTCTGTAGTGTTACTAACTCACAAATATAGATGTAAACTCCAAGTGATCCACAACACATTATTTAATCTCTAACTTTCACATAACTCTAACATAAAGAGTCCTTTCTCATCTTCTTTGCTTGTGACAGCAACCAGCTCCTCCTATTTCAAGAGATTTATGAAGCTTTTCTCAGGCTAGAATTCTTAGGCACTAGGAACAACAAAAATATAACATATCTGTCTCAAGACCATCACTTGGGGAAAATATCACCGTGTACCACGAGGTTTTCTGTGGAAAGTTCAGCACTTAATGCTTAAGATTAAAATTGTTATATCTTTTATCTCTTTGTACACATTTCCAGCTCCTGAAGCCCATTTCTGCTTGTTAATCCAGCTGCAAATTGACAGTTAGATAAAACACCTAGTATATTTATTTTTGCACACACCAATCATTTCTCAAAGAGAGTCAAAAGAGGCACTTTCCTTGTGACAAGAGCACACACCAATCATTTCTCAAAAGAGGCACCTTCCCTCTGACAAGAATGCTGAGTGCCCTTTGTTTTCTTTATTTTGTGGGTTTGTTCTTTTTTTAGAGATTACCATAATGACAACAAAGCAGCAATGAGGAAGTCCACCTGTATTCTCTGATTTCCCGGAGGAATCGGTGCATGACAACTGGAAAACAAACAAAACTCTTGACAGGGAAATAACACAACACTTGTGAGCTAATGAGCAGCGTGGAGATGGGCCAGGCATGCAGACGTGTGCTGCAGCCTAAAAACTGCATCTAGAAGTAGGAGGGGTAGGACAGGCAGGAAGTCTGTTATATCACACTGCTGTGCCACAGAGCTGCTTTGAGAAACAGATGCTGTAACCCTCCAGGAGCATGTCCTTGTGCTTGAGGGAGAGCTGTGAGGCAGCAGGAGATCTGGATTTCTGCTCACACCTTTTCACACAACCCATTTTTTTTGCCAAAACCAGCGTGTCACAGGCTGAGGTCTGCCCTGCAGGTAGATCCAGTTTGTGTGCAGATGCACCTTGAATGGCCATGCAGTTGCCCTGGCATGCAAACACCTGATATCCCTTCCTGTCAATCACAGAATGGTTTGGCTTCCAAAAAGGCTTCTTCATATTGAGTTCTGCTGGCACAGCTTCAGCAGGAAGAGTGGCAATAGGGCTGACACCTGACTGGCAAATGTGAGCTGGCAGAAGCTCCTCAGGTAAAGACAGGCCAAGTCCTTCTGTGACTGGCACAGTTTCTTTAGTCAGTGCTGTTTACCTGCATTCATATCAGGAATGCTTTGCCAATGCAATGCATGAATATTTTGCTCTCAGGAAGGAAATAATACAGACAAACTATAGAGCTGTACAAGGGAGATTGTATTTGACTCCAAGAAGTGCCATTTTTGACTAGGAGGAAAGAAAATGAAGAAAGAAAGAAAAAGGCCTTGCTTGGCAGAGCTTGTTACAGCAGGGGTGGGGATCAAGACTATCTGTATAAAACCTGTTTCTCCTCTGAGAAAAGGCAGAATCTGAGAACACTGGGGAATAAACACTGGTGTTATTGCCTGAGTAGGACCCTGAGTAGCTGCCAGACTGTTTTGCCCTGATCTGCATGCAGTAGAGTTGCTGGACTGTGAGCCTATAACCCATAATAGCTAAGAAATTCAACCCTCAGAGACTGTGTAAATTCAATGGGCCAATTAGCATCCATGTGAGCTATTTCAAAGAGCAAAGACAATTATCTACGTTTTGCAGCATGTGGTTTAAACCTTCAATTAACCTATGCTTTAGGGGTTTCCTTTATTTCCTTTTGTTGGTTTAGTTTTTTGTTGGGTTTCTTTTTTCCTTTTTTTTTCTGTTGCTGTTTTTATTTTGTTTTAATTTCACTTCTACTTCACAGAGAGAAAAAAAACCTAAACTGGACACACACTAAACCAGCTCTGTAAAGCCTGGCCAGCACAAGGAACATGTGGCTATCCCTCATTTCTGTTGGAAAGCCACATGTCCACAATCTGTCTGCTCTAATTGTTCCATGGATGTCATATTTGTGTCTAAGGGGCTGCTGGGTCTCGCTGTGTGCCTGACTGTGTCTGGCACATGGGAAGAACAGATGAGAAGCCTGTGGACATTGCCATCCAGGGCTGTAGCTGCATGGCACAGGGGGCTCTGAGGGGTAGCAGAGTCTGCAGCTGTCTGCAGACAACCACAGTGTGTAGGACCAGGCTCCACTGAGTCATGGAGACAGATGCAGAAGAGGATTAAAAGAGGCAGAAAAGGTCAGTAAGATAACTGATAAGACAAATATTGGGGGTTTGAGGAAGGAATAACAAAAACTGCATCTTTGGTCTATGTATATTAGCAAAAACAAGAGGAAAATACAACCTTTCTTTCCCTGCAGACAGTGGAGTTACTATTATCTACCTGAGTGCAGGCTCATGACAAAAGGCAAACCTGGATATTCCTTTCAGATATTAACAGCATATCAGTTTTGGAGGACAATGTTTCTTCATGCCCTTTGACCCCCCAACTAGAGAATGGAGGTGTGTGCCTCTTGCTGACATTTCCCTGTGACAGTCCTCACAGGATTCCAGCTCATGAAGCTACAGAGCTGGCTGGTGATCCTTCACTCAGCATTATCATGCAGGTAAGAAAACAGAGTGAAAAGGTCCCAGTTTCAGAGCAGATACACTTTGGACAGGAGGGTCTGCTTCTGAGAACCTAAGGTACTTATAAAGGCAGATTTTGCAGAAAACAACATGTAACTGCAATAAAAAATGGTAATTTCTTTAATGTGATATTTATATACATAATTATGAACAACTATAACTAACACATGGAAGAAATATTTCTCCTTTTTGGAGAAACAACGTCATAACAACAACAGCTTTCTGATCTGGAGGCTAGTTCAGAGTACCTGTTTCAGATGGAAGTTTATCTGTGTGCCTCTGTGTGTGTGCACATGCACTTGTGTCTCTCTGCTTGTGCACTGGGTCTGGCTGAGCTGGAATTCATTTTCCATTGCAGAGATGTCTCTCAGCATTCCTTCCATCAGGAAGGCTGGGGGTGGACAAGATCCTGGGAGGGGACACAACCAGGCCAGCTGACTCAAATTAATTTAAGGGATATTCCATACTGTAGAATGGCAGCTCACATATAAAACCTAAGGAAAGGAGGAGGAAATGGGTGATTTGTTATTTACAATATTTGTCTCCTGGATCAAACCCTACAAGTGCTGAG
>VWYE01008736.1:0-22188 GCA_013398995.1 Alaudala cheleensis | reverse complement strand
TCTACCCCACTGGAGATACTCAAGAACCATCTGTGGGTGCAATCCTGTGCCTGTGCTCTGGGATGGCCCTGTTTCAGCTGGGAAATTGGAGAGGATGACTCACTGTGGTCCCTTCCAACCTGACCCAGTCTGGGATCTTGTGAACTGTGAGGTAGAATACAGAAGCTGTTTTAAAACAAATTTAAAACAAAACAACAAACAATTAAACAAAAACAACCCAACCAAGACACTTAGTCAAATAATCTAGGCTAGGAAGACAGACAAATTTTGAAGCTCTACAGAAAAGGATGTAATTATAGAAGTTCTAATGAATTTCTAGTGACAATCAGAAAAAAAAACCCTCTTTTCTTCCATAGAATTCCAGCTTTAGGATAAATTGGATTTGTGGGAAGAAGTTTATCTTCAGGATTTCTGAAGCTGCTCTTACTCTTTGAAGATTTCAAGGTAGGCTGGCTTCTGGGCAGCTGCAGGTAACACCTGGCTCAAAAACTCATCACATTTTTTTTTCAAATCTGGCTTCCCCAGTCAGTCAAAGAGGCTCGGTCTGAGTCTAGTAAATACCTTTGGGAAGTTTTGCCAGGCACCAAGAACAAGAGACATGGAAAAGCCCACAGCTGTGCTGTTAGATGCCCTTAGCTTTCAAACACAAGTCACCAATCCTAGAATGTTTACTGGGAATGGTTCCTGACCAGGATAACATCAGAGGCATGACCAGAACCTGTGTGAGGCAATGCTGCTTCTTCAAGAAAGAGAACATTCTAACTGCTTGGTATTAAATTAAAAAAATAAATACATTTAGGAGTCATATTATGGTATCAGGGCATAATTTCAGATGTTATTTAATTTATTAGTAAAGCCAAAATTAGAGACAGCTCCCAGTGCACACACTGGGTAACAGGCAGAGAATGAAAAGAGAATGAAAAGTCTCAGTTTCAGATGCCTCAGAGCAATATTCTAATTCTCTGTCTATCCTCACAGATATTCTCTTGAGGAGTCTTACATGACAGCAGCTTATCAGGTGGTGAGAGGTTGTCTTCATAACTACAGATCCATAAGTCTCATCTTTACAGAGCAATTCCTGACCAGCAGAGAGAGCAGGTACAGTCAAACTCTAATTTATACTCTTTTATCCAGGCATTTGGCATGCAATGAATACATAATATATATTTCATTGTACCAAATAAGGGTGTTAGCTGGTGGGTAAGATAATATCTCTAATTTCCCATGGTTACCTGTACTTCTGAGCCAATAAAATAGTGCTCATTGCTATTATTGGATTTCAAACCTCACTTGAGTTTTACTTTTATTAACATTTTTATTAATTTGGCTGCACTGATAAAATAGGTGAATGTGTTGTCCCCAAAATAGAAAAGCATATATGCTGGTCAAAAGGGGATGAATATGAAATACCCAATAATGATATTTACAGCAAGTGGGGGGGAACAAAATTAAAAGAAGGAACCGGTTCTAAAGAATAAGTCAAGCATAAAGCACTAGAGCTGCTGAGCAGGATGCCTATCAGAAAATTATGGAAGTTCAAACACCCTAAGAAGGAATGCAGAAGAGGCTCAAGCACTCATGGTGTATGCAACTGCTCCAGTGAGCCTGCACATGTCCCTGAACCATGGAGAGTATAACAGACAAAACAAAACAATACTCCCAAGAAAGAAGTAGTTAAACACTTAATTTGTTTATTAACAACTCTGTGTAACAGTGTCTCCTCAAGCAAAGTCAACATATTCTTTTCTCCAGAGCAAGGCTATAGTAAATGCTCCCACCTGGTTTTGCTCAAGGCAGGAATTTTATTTATGGCCCAACCCTGATTGTGGCTGAAATCAGCAGGAGCTTCTCCTTTTATTTCAGTACTGACCATTCCAACATCCTTTTCATTGCACTTTGAGCACCTGACTGAAATGTGTAGGATGGCAAACTCAGGCTTCATCCAGACTATCAAAAAAGAGATTGATGCTACCCACCCAAAAATCTAAATAACCTCTGGAATGTCCTGTATTTCTCCATTGATTTCCTATCTCTCTCCTTTCATATTAATGAGTGTAGGGCAGTTATATCTCTAAATTAGCTAGTTCAGTTCTGTGCCAAAAGTTAAATGGCCCTTGTGCTTAACCTTGCTTGAATCACCACACTGCATCAGAACCCTCTTTCCCCTGAGGAAACCAGTCTTCTTCTTTTTTTTGAGCAACTCTGAAAATTCAAAACCAATTTTTTTGACACAAAATTTAATAATTACAAATAAATTGGGTTAAAAATTGTTTCATATTTGCACCTAAAAATACCTTCAGTATTATATAGATAATTCAAACAACAGTGCTGCTTAAGTAAATACACTTATAATGATTTCAAGAGACATTACAACTGAAAGTAGTCTCTCCTATGCTGGCTTTCTTTCTCTGATGACAGCATTAAAATAGCTAAAAAAAAAGGGCAGCAATTATTCCAACAGAGCATTTACCATGTACATGGACTAAACTGGCAAATTGTTATGCTAAGACAACTAACACAATGAAGAAATGCTAACCAGCTTGTGGCAAAGCAGGTTTTCCTTCTCTTTCCCAATTGCTGCATGTTCTCACACTTCCTGCTCCATCTGGATTAAAATTGCTTTAATGACTTGCATGAATGGCATCAGGAGTTAGCAGAGCTCACGAAGTCTCCACTGAGATTATTGCTCTGCATTTTACTTCTGCTAACAAAATTAGATATGAGTTGCTTCTGTGCTCTCAAAAGGGTTGTTTCTGGTACACTGGGCTTCCCACAGAATATAAAAACAAGACACTGCTTTTCAAGAATGGTTTTATAAGTGATAAATTACACAATTTTCTTTAGACTATTAATCACTGAATAATTTACCCAGAGGATAATGAAGCATACCTAAATAAAAAGTGTTTGGTATAATTGCAATTTTATCCACAAGCCACTTAGCTTATGCTCACTGGATGTATTTTGGTTGTTGGGTTTATTTTTTTTTTCCAGTTACTTTGATTTTCCCTACAGTATCAGTTCTGAAGTCTGTTATCTGCCATTATAACTGAAAGGCTGATGTGAAAACTCTGGTTCTGGTTTGCTGGAGTCTATTGTATCATGATAATGATGGAAGATAAAATGCTTGTCTTGGATCTTGATATTGTGGTGATTTTTTTCAGGCTAGCAGGGCCCTTAATGTGCTCACTGAACAAAACTTGTTGGCTTGGATACCACTTTTAGTGAAGTTGCAAGCCAGTATTTATTTTTGTGCAGCTCAGTATTTATTTTTGGGGTAGAAACTTTGTGTTGAAATTCATGTTAAACCTCAATGGTTATGATTATGTTAATAAAAAGTGTTCCAGAGGGCAGACACAGTGTGATTGTCAACATTAAATTGGCAGCCTGGTTTCTGTCGTGGTGTTACATTGGTGTGGTTCTGTTGGACCAGAACTCAGCACAGATGAGGGATCATTTCCAAAAGCCTGGTCAGAGACCACCTCTCTGTTCTGTAGAACAAGAGATTCTGGCTGGACTGACACAAGCCCATCATACCTCTTGGCCTCAGGATTAACAAACAGACCAATATCTCATAGTTCTGCTGGAGCTGGGGCTATTTGATCCCTGCCTGCTCTTCCTTGAAATTCTTCCAGAGATAAGGAAATCCTAGGTTTTCTGAAAAGACCTAGTTTGAGAAAAGAAGTTGTGATTGCCATATTTAAAGTAGTTAATCTGCTGTTGCATTTCCAGAGATATGCAATCTGCATTCTAAGTGTATTAACAAATGCAAGACATCTCAAAAGAGATTTTGGGGAAGCTGAGCATGTTGAATGGAAAGAATTGAAAATAAATACCTTGACAATAGTCCAGTGGTTAGGACACAGGTCCCCAAAAAGGAAAACCTATTTTTCACCCATCTTGAATACATGTGGGCTTGAATTCAAGGTGTTTGTGTTGTTTATGCATTTTTTATATAAGGGAGGGAAAAACAAACAAATCAACCAACCAACCAACCAAAAACCTTCCAAACACCATTATTAGGTTAGTGTGCAAGGAGCAGTGAGCTGCAGGTACCTGAAAAAAGCTTAATTCTTGACTGAATGGGGAATCCATCTGTCAAGAAAATTAAATCTTGTTTCTCTTACTTTCTGCTGTTCCTCTGTGTGATCTTCACCTTCATGACCACACAGCTCTCTGTTGATGTGGGTTGCAGTCTCTAAACAGAACAAGGTCACGCTCTGTGCTTGTGCTCTTGCCAGAAGACTGCTCTACAAAACACAACTACTGCCAATTCCTCTGCCCATTTTTTACTTAGTTCATTTCTAACAGCATCAAATCAGAGTTGATATTCTGATTTGGCTTCCTCTGCTGGAACCCAAACTGCAACAGAGTGCCTAAGCTGAGTGTTTCGGGATGTGTGCATATGGGAGTGAAGGTGTACAAGGAATACTCAGACCCACCAGAGAGGTTCTAGGGAGTTCAGTGTACCAAGGATGAGACTCTCTTGAGGATTAGTCTATCTGACATGTTTGCATCAAGTCTTAAATCTCAAATCAACCATCTGGACTTGTCAGACCTCAGCCACAGGCTGCACCCAGAGTGGCTGCTGTCAGTGGAGGCACTGATGGGTGGCACTTGGATTTTTATGAGTTACAGCAGGCATCTTTGAAAACCTGTATCTGAATAGTTTCAATACATTGAACACATTCTATTCAATGAAAAAAAAAAAAAAGTCCTGCTGTGTGTGAATGATTTTAATTTCCTGTCTGAGGGCAGTTATTTAGCTTGGTGAGCAAGCTGCATAATTTTTTCCTTTGACTGGTTTCTGACACTGGATTTGAACATAAGCCTGAACCAGTGACAATAACCTTTTGTCACTGAGGTTGCTGTTTTGATTTTTGTATACATCTGTACTTTTAAAATTTTTGGATGCTCACAGATATGGACCTGCTCCAGAGCAAATAAATACCAGTATAATGCAGATAAAAGCCAGTAATGAAACACATTTGGATTCCACATTATTTGTTTTTTTGAGAGCTCATTGCAGTGACTACACAGTCACCTGCATAGTCAACCTATATCTTTTGTGGTTTCAGATATTTCTGCTGTATCTCAGGACATGAGTAATATGCTTGTGCTGATTCAATCTGAAAGCATCTTGTACTCTTGTGATTTATTTCAGTTATTCTCAATAATGTCTTGCAAAAAGTTTTTGTGTGAATAGAAGGTGGAGGGTGATAAATATTTCCAAACATGTTCAAACTCTTGGGGGGGACAAGGGGACAGAGAGAGGAAGGGGGAAAGAAAGACACTGCTATAGGGAGAAATAAAAAGGGACAAAGAGAGGGAAAGGGGAGAAGAAATCTGATCTGTTTCCAACAGGCAAACACAACTTGCATGCAAAAACCTTCATGTACAATGTTTAACACACTGTAAAATAACATTATTTATATAAACTTTATCAGATATTTAATCTTTCAAATTTTATTTCACAATCGGTCTTGAAATATCCCTAAGGTATTGTCTTACTTGCAAAATGTTATTTCAATTAGTTGAATATCATTCTTTACAGGATTCAGGTCAAACAAGGGGCAAAACTAAATCCAAACCAAACAATATGTGACTGCAATAAATTTCTGTTCCTGAATTATTCATATATAATGGCATAGGTGACTCTTCAAGCATTTTGAATTAACTAGAATTGATTTCTTACTTTTTTATGCCTAGTTGTACAAGCTTTTTTGTACTTTTACTTCTCCTTAACAAATAAAGTATTGATTCAACTCCACTGAACATGCTTTATTTAAACTTTGCCCTTTGTCAGCAACTTAGTCCTCTACCCAGAATTCTCTTCTGTGACTTTCTATTGTCTCCTGATCTGGAAGGTGAAATATGCTGGATAGGCTCCTTGGTCTGACAAAAGGGATAAAATACATTCCAAATTTGCTGGGAACAGTTACAATACAAAGCACACACCATGCACATCAAAGCACTTACTGCTCCTTTTCTTGACTAGACTCTAACTGCTCCCTGGGAAATTCAACAGCTTAAAATTCAAATAAACAAGCACACAAACTACAGGAATAATTCTCCTTTTTTTTTTTTCCCTTTGGCTAGCTTATTCTTATTTCTATCTAAAACAAACATTATATGCTGAACTTGCATCCATTTTTGCTCTCCCTCAATTGGAAGGGGAGACAATAAGATGAGAAAGTGCATGGGTAGAGAAAGGACCAGCAGATCACTTACCAACTGCCATCCTGGGAAAAACAGAACCAACCTGGGGAAAATTAATACAATTTTCTGCTAATTAAAGTAGAGTTTATGGTGAGAAATAAAAACAAACATTAAAATGATCAAAATGATCCTTATAATTTCCCTTCTCTCCAGTCCCACCTTCCCTAACTCCTCAGTCCTCTAACATCTACCAAAGCTAATAGGAACTCAAGGTAATCTTTANATTATTTCTATCTAAAACAAACATTATATGCTGAACTTGCATCCATTTTTGCTCTCCCTCAGTTGGAAGGGGAGGCAATAAGATGAGAAAGTGCATGGGTAGAGAAAGGACCAGCAGATCACTTACCAACTGCCATCCTGGGAAAAACAGAACCAACCTGGGGAAAATTAATACAATTTTCTGCCAATTAAAGTAGAGTTTATGGTGAGAAACAAAAACAAACATTAAAATGGTCAAAATAGTCCCTATAATTTCACTTCTCCCCAGTCCCACCTTCCTTCCCCTAACCCCTCACTCCTCTAACATCTACCAAAGGTAATAAGAAGTCAAGGTAATCTTGATTTTTTTGTCAAAATCAAAAGCTTTTGGTTCATTTTTCATATGACTTTTCATTGTGCAGATAGCACACTCCCTATTTTCCTTAGTCCAGGCTTATAAATAAAAACCAGCAAGAAATTCCAGTGAATAAGTTTTTGTTTCCTTGTCAGATATGAGAAAGGTAGATGACTGATTATGAAAAGCAAACTGGTGTTTTGGTAAAATAAAAATTTGCTACCTTCCAGTGGTTGAACTTAATCACAATGGTCACTATTTCACTACAATGCTGGAATCCATTTGAGTAGTGTCATTTACACTGCAGTCTAATTATTTAAAATTGTTTTTATATTTATGTAGACGTAAAATCATATTATTTCCAAATTTTATTATTTGCCAATGCCATAGGGTCCAGCAGTTCACCAACCCTAGATGCAGAGTACAAATCCAGCTTTGAGCATGGCTGACAACATTATCCTAATGATAGCTGTGGGTGTGACATCATATAAAATACAGATTATTATCATCATTACCAAACCTCAGGAAAAAAACCTGTGCATTCCATTTACTCAGGAGAGGATATTAGTTCCATAATTTACCCAAAACTTTAGCTGTATTCCATACAAAACCTTTCAACTCTGCACAATTCTAGACAAGGACATAAAGATATTTCATCAGCAAAAATTACCTGATTGTAAGTCTGAAGACAAGTGAGGAAAGAAGAGCATCCCATATTGACAGGAACACAAAATTCCTGCTCTTCACTGCAAACTCTTGTTCTCTAACAAGCACAGCTGTAGACAATCCCCCCCAAACAACCCTCAGTAAAAACTGTCATCATTCCATATCTCCACATCCCTTAGTGACACTCAAAGAAGAGCCAGTCTTTACTGAGCAATAGCAGGCACAAGAAGCAAGCAGAAGTTTATTTTAATTGGTGGGATATAGCATAGACAAATGTATAACTTCAGTATATCCATGTAGAAATGCAATAAAATCATAGAGATAACCATTATTCAGTATGAAGAAAAAAACAGACCCATACTTTATAAATTCTTTTAGAAAAGCAACGACCTGATATCAGATTTTAGGAGATTCCATGTTGGCCCCAGTGAGCCATGAATCAGGATCCAATCAGTGATTCGAGGTGATTGTTTTTGTGCTTTCAGTTCCAGGCCAGTGAATGGTCTGAAACTGCAAATAAAGCAAGCAAGAAATTGGATAATTATTTCTTAGTTTTCCTAAATGAATTTAAAGCTTGCACAGGATTTAAGTACTTTAACTACAATGAATGCACAAACTTATGTGAATATTTACCTCATAGTTGTTTTAATGAAGCTCTGAGAACTCTTGAAACTCTGGCCCTGTGACAGGACCAGAGACTGGGCACAAACTGAAGCACAGAAGTCTCCTTGATCATCAGGAAACACTTTCTTACTGTGAGGGTAACCAAACACTGGGAGAGGTTGCTCAGAAAGGTGTGGGTTCCTTCTTGTCAGAGACATTCCAAAGCCATCCACATGCAGTGCTGGGTGACTGTTCCTAGGGTCACTTCAAGCCTCAACCATTTTTGAATCTGTGATTCTGTGATAAATCTTTTCTCTATAACTTTAATTCACCAACTCTATTAGACTGTAAGATTCAGACATAGATCACAAGAAAGTACAAATGTTAGAATTTGCCTGAGACATTAAAACCAGCCTCATTGTTTCCTTTGAAAACTGAAATATGTTTACATTTGTGCTATCATCTGTAAAGCAAACATCCAGCTTGCACCACAACAACTGCCAGAGGAAACCCTGCAAGTTCATGAAGTGTTTGAAGGAAAGCACAGACATTTTCTTTTACATTCAGCAGACAGAAATGCAGGGGATTTTTGAAGCTGTTGCATCTTGTGGCTTCCTAGAGTAAGTCACCACCTCACTAAGTGGTTGTTTTGGGGTTTTTTTCATACTCCCATAAATTTCATTTTTAAACTAGGTTGACTTGTGACCCTCATACGCCTTGTGGAAAATTATTTAGGATATCACTTAGATTACTAGAATCCTTCTATTTTCCAGCTTAAATGTATTTCATTTCTTCTCATGTCAACAGTGACAGTTAAGTAGTTCTTTTCCCTCCTTAATACTTAACCTTATTGAGTATGATCCACCTAATATTCATTTAGCTGAACCAAAATACACTTTTCCAAGGCTCAGTTTCTGTACCATCATTTTGTATTTTTTGGGTCTCTCCAGCAGTGTTTCAGGTCCTTGTTGGAACATACCACTCTTGAATGCAGCTGGCCAGAAAAGCAGAGATGATTGCTCTGTGCCCTTCTTGATATTTTCTGCAATCTACAAAACAATGTGAACCTGGGTACCAAACCTGATTCTTTCAGAGCTTGCATTTGCATTTTCGTTGACAAGTAACACCCATGTCCCAGGGGCATTTTTGCAATTCACTGTTTAAGAAAGTAGTGAGTAGGCTGCCTGTTTTATAGCAGCCTACATCAATGTGCGCTGCTTTGGGAATGACGATGCTCCTGGAATCAGTCTCTCTTCCCATTTTCTTCCATTTTGGTCCAGTCTACATGATCTGAGTGAAATCTTGGATTGTGATTGCTGGAACATGGGGAAGGATGGGAGCTGTGCCCATGTCACCATGAAGACAAAGCCACAGGATGCTACCACAGAATCAGGCAAAGCAGTTTTCCCCTGAGGCACAACAGGTCTGACCTTCCTCTTGCAAAGGCACTCCTCACTGGGACCTGTGTGCATAATGAACTCTCTACAATCTTTTCTCATAAAGGCAAAAAGGAGATCTGTTTAATTTTAGGTTTCTTGTTCATCAATTCAACTGGTGATTTTCAGGAGAAAAGCCATCTTGGAGGAGGAAATTTCATGTCAAATTAAACAATATTTTTTGGAGTAGACATTGCTGAGACTGACCAAGTACAGAATTATTGCTGAGACTGACCAAGTACAGAATTATTTGCTTCAGGATGATAAGACTGATTCTCAAGCCATATGTTTCTCAGCTGCTTAAAAATGAAGATTTGTTTTCTTTTCTTTTTACATTGAGTTGTGGACAAAAAAAGGGAGCCAGACAAAAGTTGTGTGGGCAGTGAAGGTACCCAGNCATATTGACAGGAACACAAAATTCCTGCTCTTCACTGCAAACTCTTGTTCTCTAACAAGCACAGCTGTAGACAATCCCCCCCAAACAACCCTCAGTAAAAACTGTCATCATTCCATATCTCCACATCCCTTAGTGACACTCAAAGAAGAGCCAGTCTTTACTGAGCCATAGCAGGCACAAGAAGCAAGCAGAAGTTTGTTTTAATTGGTGGGATATAGTATAGACAAATGTATAACTTTAGTGTATCCATGTAGAAATGCAATAAAATCATAGAGGTAGCCATTATTCAGTATGAAGAAAAAAACAGACCCATACTTTATAAATTCTTTTAGAAAAGCAACGACCTGATATCAGATTTTAGGAGATTCCATGTTGGCCCCAGTGAGCCATGAATCAGGATCCAATCAGTGATTCGAGGTGATTGTTTTTGTGCTTTCAGTTCCAGGCCAGTGAATGGTCTGAAACTGCAAATAAAGCAAGCAAGAAATTGGATAATTATTTCTTAGTTTTCCTAAATGAATTTAAAGCATGCACAGGATTTAAGTACTTTACAATGAATTGCACAAACTTGTATGAATATTTACCTTATAGTTGTTTTAATGAAGCTCTGAGAACTCTTGAAACTCTGGCCCTGTGACAGGACCAGAGACAGTGGGCACAAACTGAAGCACAGAAGTTTCCTTGATCATCAGGAAACACTTTCTTACTGTGAGGGTAACCAAACACTGGGAGAGGTTGCTCAGAAAGGTGTGGGTTCCTTCTTGTCAGAGACATTCCAAAGCCATCCACATGCAGTGCTGGGTGACTGTTCCTAGGGTCACTTCAAGCCTCAACCATTTTTGAATCTGTGATTCTGTGATAAATCTTTTCTCTATAACTTTAATTCACCAACTCTATTAGACTGTAAGATTCAGACATAGATCACAAGAAAGTACAAATGTTAGAATTTGCCTGAGACATTAAAACCAGCCTCATTGTTTCCTTTGAAAACTGAAATATGTTTACATTTGTGCTATCATCTGTAAAGCAAACATCCAGCTTGCACCACAACAACTGCCAGAGGAAACCCTGCAAGTTCATGAAGTGTTTGAAGGAAAGCACAGACATTTTCTTTTACATTCAGCAGACAGAAATGCAGGGGATTTTTGAAGCTGTTGCATCTTGTGGCTTCCTAGAGTAAGTCACCACCTCACTAAGTGGTTGTTTTGGGGTTTTTTTCATACTCCCATAAATTTCATTTTTAAACTAGGTTGACTTGTGACCCTCATACGCCTTGTGGAAAATTATTTAGGATATCACTTAGATTACTAGAATCCTTCTATTTTCCAGCTTAAATGTATTTCATTTCTTCTCATGTCAACAGNTGTATCTTGTGGCTTCCTAGAGTAAGTCACCACCTCCCTAAGTGGTTGTTTTTTGGTTTTTTTTTCATATTCCCATAAATTCCATTTTCAAACTAGATTGACTTGTGACCCTCATACGCCTTATGGAAAATTATTTAGGATATCACCCAGATTACTAGAATCCTTCTTCTATTTTCCAGCTTAAATGCACTTCATTTCTTCTCATGTCAATGCNATGCTACCACAGAATCAGGCAAAGCAGTTTTCCCCTGAGGCACAACAGGTCTGACCTTCCTCTTGCAAAGGCACTCCTCACTGGGACCTGTGTGCATAATGAACTCTCTACAATCTTTTCTTATAAAGGCAAAAAGGAGATCTGTTTAATTTTAGGTTTCTTGTTTACCAAATCACCTGGTGATTTTCAGGAGAAAAGCCATCTTGGAGAAGGAAATTTCATGTCAAATTAAACAATATTTTTTGGAGTAGACATTGCTGAGACTGACCAAGTACAGAATTATTGCTGAGACTGACCAAGTACAGAATTATTTGCTTCAGGATGATAAGACTGATTCTCAAGCCATATGTTTCTCAGCTGCTTAAAAATGAAGATTTGTTTTCTTTTCTTTTTACATTGAGTTGTGGACAAAAAAAGGGAGCCAGACAAAAGTTGTGTGGGCAGTGAAGGTACCCAGAGCAGAGACTGATGAGGGTGGCAAGTAGCACAGTGAAATACTGAGAGCTGGAGAGAGAAGCCACAAGTGTGGTACTTATCCCTTTCTCCTTCCCACGTCTTTCTCTGATGTTTTGATATCGCTGAAGTACAAAGAAAGGGCTGCTAAGAAGCTGTTATTTGTGCACTGTGAAACCACAATAGAGAGCAGCAAGTAGTGGGCAATCACACAGAGTTGCTAATTAACTTGAACGAGCTTAAAATAAACTCTCTACAATGAAGTTACAGAGCTTCCAGCACAGAAATTTGCCACCTGTGAATATTTCTTTCTTGATGATGGCAGTGAAGTACAGAAGAGACTTTTACCCATATCTACTTGATGAAACTTTTTGGACAGTGCAACTGCCTTCCTTTCATGAGTCCTAATCAATACAATTGAATCCACGAAGAGTTCAAGTAAAGGCTTCATATCAGGGCAAGAAGAAAATAACTGAATTTTTCTTGTTCCCTTCCTTCGGATCAGGATCAGTGTTTCAAATAATAGCATTTCCTAGCAAAGACTAATTTCTGTTAATCACCCTTTGCAATTATTTCTTGTTCCATACTTCAGTTTTCAGAATATACAATAAAAGGCTGATGTTTACAACAGTTGCTTGGTAATTAATTTTTACCAAAACTTTTTCCTATAATTGAGGATACCAGTTTTTCAGAACCAAGGCAAAAAAATATGCTTTGACTTATATCTTCAGTCAAATTTTGAAAAATGAAGTTCTGGTTACTGCAAATATTTTTTATGATTTTCCCCCTCAGTTTTTAGAAAAACCTTTCTTTATTTTGAATTTCTGATTAATTTATATTGTCATGCCTGCCAGATTGATAGCAAATACTTTCTAATTTTCAAACTGAAATGTTTTGACTTACACATTTATATTTCTCCCTTTCCAGGGTTTCAATTTCTTTAACATTTTTCACCTGCTGAACATTTTGACTTTTTTTGTCAAATCATGACTAAAAGTTTGTTGCACTTCTTATTTCTGAAACTTCTGGTGTGCTAAGAAAATTTAAAAAAAAAAAATTACTCCCACAGTTTCCTTCCCTTTAAAATTGCTGCAATGGATTGTCCTTGGCTGGCACCAGGTCCCCACTGGGCTGCTCTGTCATTCCCCCTCCATCAAAAGGAAATAAATATTATGGGTTTGAGATAAGGATGAGAAGATCACTCACCAATTACCACCATGGGCAAAACAGACACACCTTGGGAAATCAATTTATTGCAAATTAAGTGGAGCAAGATGGAAAGAAACTAAAAATACCTGGCTCCACCAATTCCTTCTTCCCAGGTTCCACTAAACTCTTCTACCTCCTCCTTCCAAGTGGTGCAGGAGGATGGGGAATGAGGGCTCTGTCACACAGGGAGAGCTTTTGGTGTCTTCTGACAAAAACCACCCTTTCAACCTCCCAATACCAAAATCTTGCCATGTAAACCCAGTGGAGTTGCTTTTAGATCCACAAGCAAAGACATCTGAGTAAGAACTATGCTTTTATCTTCTCAGTGTGAAGAAAGTGTGTGTTGCACCAGGGAGCTCCAAAATCTTCTATTCAGGACATCTGGGGATCAATGGCACACGTGTCCTTCACACTTGCACAGCAAGGCTAAAGCTGCAGAGCACCCCTTGCTGTGACCCCTGACACAGATTCCCCCAGCAGCACAGGGACACTTGCATCCATGCTTGTTGTCCAACTCTCCAGCTGAGGTAGCTCTGCTCATGTTCTTCATTAGGAGTGCTAACATCTAAATTGTGTCCAGGAATTGTCTGGGAGTGTTGCCAAAATCATGTCAGCGACCATTCCTGGAATTTAGTAACGTGGACAATTGAACTCTGGTGCTTGGAATTGAGGGCAGTGAGGCCTCAGTCAATTCATGAACTTACAAGTTGCTTTGGAGTGCTGTTTGATTTTCTACCATCTTTTACTAAATGCTTGCATTTCCCTGGTGAGTGGAGCTTTGTTCATGTTTTAGAGGTGAGAGACTAATATACCACATACAAAAGTAATCTGACCTAACTTTAATGGATAGGATTTTGTCCCATCAAAATCTGAAATTAAGGGACTAAACTGTGTTACAGAGAGGTTTATCAGCTGGCTGCAGAAGGAACTGGGACAACTGATTTAGTGTTGACTGCACTGGGCTGTGTATGAGCAATGTGCTTCTGGCTGGAACCTCAGGGCCTTTGACACCTCCGTGTTATGTGGTGGCAAATCCCAGACACCAGAGAGTGATTTGGTCAGACCTTGCACCTCAGTATTGTCATGGAGAAACACAATCACATCATCTAGTTCTGGCAGCCATGGTGGGAATTCCAAATAGGTTCTCTTTGTACCACACAGGGAAGGCTCTGCCAGAGGAGCCTGTCTGGCCATTACCTGTTGCAGAAAACAAACAGTTCCTCTATGACTTCCAGGTGCATATTTACACTTCCTTGTTAGCACTGGCTGCTACTTTTGGCCATTCTGTTATTTAAATCATTAAACAGACGGGGAAATAGCCAAATAGCCCATCAAAGCTAAAATAATGTTCTGTCAGGTTTTTGTGTTTTTTGGGGTTTTTTTTGTCAGAAGCTGAGAAGCCAGACAGTCATCTTGTAGTGTAAGTGGAGTACACAGCAAGGAAAGGAAGAGGTCAAAGTGATGTAGGACTTTTCTGAGCATCAACAAACACTTTTATCAGCTCCTGTCAGAGATGGCCACTTTGCCTGGCCTTGCCTGCCTGATAATCAGAGCTGTTAGCACAATCACTTTGGTTGGTAACTGCAGAGGTTCAAGAATTCTCTTTGCCTCTTTTTCTAGTTAAAAACTTTTATCAAGCAAACAATAATCACTTCAAGCATCTTATGATTGCACTTTTAGAAAAGCCATTTTTCTAGTCACTTAACTCCTCTTTTTGGGGCTCTGAACATGGTTAGATGGGAGCTGTTCAGAGAAGAGCTTCATCTGGCTTCCCTATTATGCATGTTCAGCTGCTATCTTGACATTACCTCCCTGCCAGCATTTCTCACCTGCCTCACAGAGGTGTTATGTGATGTAATTAGTTTTATTATTACTGTAATTACCATAAAAATCAAGCTGACAAAATGAGACTGCTTCCCCAGGTTTTTCCCATCATTTTTTGCTGAGCTTTAAGATTATTTTAGCTGTTATAACTTTCTCCTGTGCTAGCTCCCCTGTTCTCACTACTTCTTCTTTTGCTTTTGTGCCATTTGGCCATGGGGATGATAAAACCTGCTGACATATTCTGCTGCATCATTTTCTGCAGCTGGCTTGAAAACAAAAGTCTCTAATAAAATGCTGTCACTAGTAGGACCCTGCTCCCATTATATGAAAAGAGAGAACAAATCAACGTTTTCCATTTCCATTTTTTTTCCAAGGAAATCGAGCACAATGGACACACACACTCACAAATCCTGGAGAAGGAAGTGAATTGAAGGATTTGAATGATTTATGTTAACATTTTGATCCAAGTTCCCTGGTTTTGTCCCAGTTTCATGGAGAGCTATCACACTGAGCATTTCAATGCTTTACTGTGGCATGTTTTGTTCCAGGAGGTAAATTCACAGTGGCCAGGCACAAGTTCACTCTGCTGGAAGGGAGCACGACAAGATGTTTCACACAGCATAGGCAAAAGGTACCATGCTGAGCCAGTCTGTGCTTATCCAAAGGGGAATTTTGGAACAGTGTCTCTCCTGGAATCATTCAGGGAACAAAAGTTCGTTCACAGGCAAGTGCTATGCAAAATTTCCTTTTTGCACCTCTGTGTGGGCAAGTGTAACACAGTAGAAGTTGCTGTGTTCATCAGGAAAACTGCTGTTGGCTGAATTCCATCCATCCTCAGGGATCTCAAGGGCTCAAAACCACCTTTCTCACCTCCCAAAAGAGAACTGCAGATGGGCACTTCTAACTCAGGCTCCCCAAATCCATCTGTGTATTTATTGGGAGCTAACCCTCAGTTTATTTAATTTACCAAAGGGAAAAAGGAGAAAGGGCATTTTGGAATCATAATATTTACAGCTGCATTCAAGCAAAATCAAATACTTTAAAGATGATGCTGGAAATGAATCTTTGGAAAAGTCAATTCTTTTAAAAAATCTCTGTAAAAAAAACTCACTTGAGCCTGGTACACGTTTTCCATTAGTTAAATTCTTTCAAGTAATTTTGTATGCATTCCTAATAAATAATCTTAATTTTTCATTTTATCTATTTCTTTATTACAATATGGCTTGAACTGTTATTAAATATAATTTAAACCTCATGCATTAATTATTTTAAGTTTTAAAGATCTTTTGAATACAATATTTCCATCCATCATAAATTAAAGTTATTAAATACTATAAAATCTTTGCTTATCATTAAGGTGACCTTGAAACTTTTATGTACAGCAAATTATTGATCACTTAAATTGTTCTTTCTTTTCAGTAATCTGTGCTGTTTTGATCCATCAGTTTCAATATCAGAATTTAAAAATCTTACTATTTTTGTTTGGATTGATTATGTTGACGGTTTTTTAGTTATTGCAAAATCTAACATCTTTTAATAAATATATTTTTTTAATCTAATTTTTACTGCCTCCAGGGTGCCAAGGTGATAAATGCATAACTGTACTTTCTTTTTGGGAACAAGAACAACCTTACCTCAATTTTCTTTGAAGCAGCCAAACTATTTTTTTGATTTCCCTAATACCCTCTTTCATATTTCACTTAACACAGTATTTCATTTTTCACAGAATTTATTCTCAGTTAACTTCATTATTCTCTCTGAATGTGCAACACACTACAGGGAAATTCCAGAAAATTCTGGTCTGATTCATCAAGATCTAAAACCCAGAACAACGGGAAAAAAACTCCACAAATGTTAAAGAAATTGTACCTTGGTGTCCAAGCCTGATCTGGAGTGATCAGGAGACCCTGATTCTGAAGGAATTCCTCTAAAAAGCAGGATCTGAAATCCTTGGAAAGTTGCTATCACCATTACAACTGAATGCTTGTCTTATCAGCAACGTGAGTGGAATGTCTTTTCATTTCTTTCTTCTTGTTTTTTACCAAATCTTTGGGGAATGCCTGTATAAGGGAACCTCTTTCAGGGGGATTTTTTTTAGTATTTCCTCCTTTTTACAGAAGTCTTGATTAATGCCTACATGTCCTATCTCTTATCCTGCTGGAAAATGAAAGGTTAAAACTTTGTTGCCTCAATTCCAGGTTCTGAAAGATACAATTAAAATGGAGAAATGGTGTAATATGTTGTTGGAACCTTGTTCTGTGCTGGAAAGGAATATGGAAGGATCAGAATTTTTGCAGGATTTGAAAGGAAAGCAAATGCTCTGCTCTTGTTCCCATTCTCCTTTATCACTTTTTTTTTTGCTTCATTTGATGATAATTATATTCACAAAATTAATTTTATCTATAATATTTTGCAATTGGCAGGTAGCAAACCTAAGAACTTCTACACCTGAAATTCATGCTCTTTACCATTATTTTTCTCCATGGACCCCATCAGACCTTCACAGGTTTGGTTCTGGAAAAGTTCCATACAGGCAGTGAAATTAATGTGAACGTGCCCTGGACTTCATTAAAAATGGTGTGGAATTTGAACACTGCTTTGAGGAAAACCGAACAAATATTCTGTCGGAGTTAACTCTTTTGAGATTAACCCCAACGGTGTAAAATCTTTCTTCTCACCAGCCCGTGCTTCAAAGAAGGAATCGGAGAACGTCTGGGTTGCGGACTTCAGATGTTTATTTTACAAATCTTATCTCTCAGTTCTTTCTGTCCAGCATGAAGTTCACAAGCAGCTGGAAAAATGGTTTCTCCTCCCACAGGAACAGCCCCTTAATCTTTATACCCCTTTTTACATCTACATTGTTTTCCTCTAAAACCCAATAACTAAAATCCAAGTCATGCAGTGAAATTTTACCTTTACCAATCCTAAAAACCCACAGCCCTTTGCAAAGAAGGAAGAGGAAGAGAAAGACAGGAAAATGTGCTCTTATCAACTCATCTGCCTCCATCTTTTCCCCATATTAAAAATATAGAGGAATCTAAAACTAATATCTACACACCCAGTGATATAATAAAATCACACAAACCCTTGTGACCTCCAAATCCTCTGACAACCCTGACAGTGCTTTTCCCATGGGCTGAGACCAAAAATCACCACTGTTTCTGGCACAGGCCAGGGAGGACTTACCCCCCTGTCCAGGCTCCTGCCCATCAGGAGAACCAGAGAGATACTCTGGTTTCCCACAATATTCCTTCTAATTTCTTTATGTTTTGCTAAGAGGTGAAAACACTGTAGATGTGAACTACTGAATTGTTATTCTAACTACTGAGCCATGTTGCAGGTGCACCTGTGTCACTGAAAGCAGCCTTTCATCACAGCCTGCCGCAGCCTCTGGTCACTGCCTCCCCACCAAGGTGTCCTTTTGATCCTTGTTCCGAGTACTTGAAGTTTAGCTACCAAAATTACTTCAATTTCCATGACCCAAGTTAGCCAAGATAAGCTATTTTTAAACTCACCTGTCCCATTTTTACTGAACTGGGTCAGATGAGAATCAAGGAAAAGCTCATCCAGCAGGTCAGAAGGGCTGCTGACCTCGCTGAGAAGAGCAGGGGTGATTCAAAGGGTGAACTCTGCAAATGGCATGATATGGCTTAACAGGAGAGCAAAAAAGAGTCTGGAATATTCTGTCTGTGAATAAATCATTAACAAAATCCATCCTGGTCTTTGTCTAGATGCATGTATGTGACATTTTGTATGCTAGAAACTTTATTTTCCCTTACAGGGGTTTCAAGCAGGATGAGAGGGGTGACAAGGACTTCACTTACTGAGAGTCTTTAGAAATGCAGATCATCACAACTGGTGGAGAAAGAGAACCTTCAGCTTAGTTGTTTCTGGGATCTTTGGAAGTCCAGTTTATTGCAGAATCACAGGATGGCTGAGGTTGGGAGGGACCCTGGAGGAAATCTTGTTGCTCAGGCAGGGCTACCTAGACCTGTTTGCCCAGGACCATGATCAGGTGGCATTTGAATCTCTCTGAACAGGGAAACTTCCTCTCTGAGCAGCTTGTGCCAGTGCTTACTCACTGCCACAGCAAACAGACTTTCTTGATGTTCAGAAGGAATCTCCTGTATTTCAGCTGCACCCACTGCCTCTGATTCTGTGACTGGGTACCACTGCAAAGAACCTCTCTCTGACCTCTTTCCACCCTTTCTTCCTGTATTAATACACATTAATAAGGCCTTTTCTGAGCCTTCTCCTCTCCTGGGTGACAGTCCCAGCTCTCTCAGCCTTTCCTTATGCACCAGGGGCTGCAGCCTCCTCTTCTGGGCCCTTCACTGGACTCCCTCCTGTCTGTCCATGAGTGTGCTGTGCTGGGAGCTCTGCACTGCACACAGCACTCAGGGTGGCCTCTCCAGTGCAGGGCAGAGGGGAAAGATCTCCTTCCTCAACCTCCTGCCAAATATTCTCATGTGAGACAATCCAGCTCCTAGATGAAGAAACTCCTTATCTCCTAACATGTAAGATGTGTGTTTTTAACAGCTGGTTAGACATGAAACAATACTTTTCTGTAGTGGACAAGAATTGTTATCAATGGACCAAATTTCTGTGCTATTACAAGAGTGTTAACTAAATGCTTCCTTATGTCACCAGTATAATACAGGACAAAGAAATATCTCACCATAATTCGGTTTGTACTTGGTCAGTGAACAATTCTGGGGTTTTCAGGCCCAGAATTTCTGACACAAACATCCATGCCTGTGCATACATTGCCCAAACATACTGTCTTTTTCACAAAGTGGGACTGAAAACTACTCCCATGTTGTTGGTCTGAAGACTCAAATTAAACTGCAGCAACTATAATTTACAATGTGGCTTTGAATTCACCCTGCCTTGAGAAAAAGTCAAGAAATTAATTAATCTCATCAGCAGTGGATTTGGACAAGACGAAAGGCTACAAAAAAGCAAAGAATTTTCAATAGTTGCTGTCCCTGGTGCAGATTGGTTCAGTCAGGTTTTTTTTCCAGCTGCCAAAGTTCTGGCAGATTAAATTTTTCTACACCCACAGTCAGCTTGGGCTAAATATTCTTGGCAATATTGTCTGTGGATGTTGTTCTTCTAAAATCATTTTATTATCCCAAAATAGGTTTAACTAGTGAATAAGAAATTTGCCTCCTGAATGAGAATATATATTGATATGATAATACTGAATTATTAAACTTTAAATGTATCTTTTGTTATTCAGATTATGTTTCATGAGTAAAAAGATGCTGATGGAACAAGTTTTCACAATGAAAAGTGGAATAAAACTTGCCCTTATACTTTTCAAGAAACTCTAAGGAATATATTACATATATTAAGGAATATATTATCTGTGTATATATAGAAAAGGAAGAGGAAAGTATTGAAAATCCAAAGTTATTAGATTATTAGGTGACAGCATTTGCTTAATCTAACTTCAAAACAAGCACAGTAACATCACTAACAATGGGTTAAGGTGTAAGAACACTGAATTTTTATGAGGAAAGAGAAGGAGAGGATAAAGAAGGGGAAGGGTAAAAGGGAAGAGGAAGGAGAAAGGGGAAAAAGAAGGGGAAAGGAGGAGGGAAACGTTTACCCCTTCTAGCCACTTTGCTTCTTTACAGATTGAAAAAAAATAGTAGCAGAGAAAGAATTAACCACGTGCACATCCTTCATGCTTCTCTTTCAGGGCTGTTCTCCCTGGGAACTGGTTTGAAACCATCATCTGTGTTTTATGAGACTGTAGCCTTGGACACCAACCCCCCTGTTCTGGCTGCTTTGCTGCTGCTGCTTGCTGATAACATGCAAACCTCCCCTCTAACTGAGAGAGTGCCACTTGACCTTGAATGCAGTAATAGGTAAAAGGTTTATTTTAGACAATAACTCGTGCTTGGGGTCTGAGGGTTTGGCTGGTGATGGTGCAGGGCTCTCCTGGATTCACAGGGAGTGCTGCCTGTACCCTCTCACCCAGAGATTTGTAACAGCACCCAGCTTCCACTGGTGCCACTGCACTGACAGAACTGCATCACCTAAAGCAAGGGCCTCCCAGAGGGATGGGTTGCAGAAGAGGGTCAATTATTCATGTAGAAGGAAATGAATGATAGAGGTTTTTTATGTTGTTGTTTTTTTGGGTTTTTTTAATACTCAGATTTCTGTAATGCAGCTAGAATAATCAAGTTGTTTCTAATGAGCCTGAGATTCTGAGTGATTTGAGGAGATTATTATAGAATTTGTTTCCCCAAGTCTCCTGGAAAAAACTTCAGTCTGGTTATTCTTCACAAGTCTTTATAGATCAAAACAAAGAAAGAATAAATAAAATTACTGGTGCTACAAGGCAAGAAATAAGCAATGCTATTATTTTAAAATATTTTTTTTTTCATTAACCTGTCCAGTATGGGCAGATTGCAATTAGCAGTAAGAGTTCTACTGTATTTTTAATTTGATTACTTTTTAACATTGATAGAGAAGACATTGGCTGGAAAATTTCCCTTAAAGACATTTCTGTGCCTAGAAAATGGTCTGTGTAAGCATTAGGTGTGAGAAATGTATTTCCAACAGTCCATGCTAGCATGTTAACTTTCTACTGAAGATTATTTTCCAAAAAAAGCACCTCAGAAGTGAAGTTCTGTCCAAGAGGATTTCCTGTATGCACCTGCAAATCACAGATGTGGGAATTCCAGCATCTTCTCACTGTGGGGTGAAATGTGGAGCTTATTCCATAACACTGGATCAGCCAGAAGAATGTGGATTGTCTCAAAGGTACATTTCTGCCTGAGAATGGGGAGCTACTCTGAGAATTTCCCTTTACCATATTTCACTTGTGGTCTTAATGCACAGAACAAAAGAATGCAGTGGTCAGACCTTAGGCTTGAGCACAGTGCTTTAGTTCCTCACTGATGCTGAAAGCATAAATTTGCTGCTGCTAAGGCATTTNTTTCTACTGAAGATTATTTTCCAAAAAAAGCACCTCAGAAGTGAAGTTCTGTCCAAGAGGATTTCCTGTACTCACCTGCAAATCACAGATGTGGGAATTCCAGCATCTTCTCACTGTGGGGTGAAATGTGGAGCTTATTCCATAACATTGGATCAGCCAGGAGAATGTGGATTGTCTCAAGGGTGCATTTCTGCCTGAGAATGGGTGAGCTACTCTGAGAATTCCCCTTTACCATATTTCACTTGTTGTCCTAATGCACAGAACAAAATGATGCCGTGGTCAGACCTTAGGCTTGAGC
>VWYE01008734.1:0-11194 GCA_013398995.1 Alaudala cheleensis | reverse complement strand
TCCCCAGCTTTTATAAATGTGCTCATTCACGAAAACGAATTGACTTTCTCACTGGCTGAATCAGGTGTCAATCTCAGGTCCTTGCAGATAACAATTTCCTTTTTTAACTAAAATCTATGCTAAACCATAACAGCATGTTTAACCAATATTGTACAATTTGAAGAGCAGTTGGTTAGGTAATTTTGCCTGCGTTCTTCCCCACTGGAGTTGGTCTCAGAGCTTCTTTGCCCCACATTTATTATGTCTATGATACATGGTAAAAAACAAGAAGTCCCTGGTTGACTAAAGAGGCAAGAAAAAGTAGCATTTCAGGAATTTATTAGAAGGTTAGCTTATTGCTCTAAAATGTAGGGGGAAAGGATAAGAAAAGTACTGGAGCTACAGCCATGCATTAGCAACCTACAAAGCTACAAATACATTAAAAATATATAAAAAGCTTAGGCATCACGGTAATGAATATGAAACAACTGGAGCTGTATAAGTAAATCACATTCTATTATGCTAACAATGTTACAAACACAAACATTAAATTGATTACAAGTATTTATGTTTGTCTACATATATAAACTCACAAGAAGTCTTCAAACAAACATGTTTTTTACCTTTATAGACAATCACAGTTTCCAAATTTTTTGGGACATATTTCAAAATGACAGATACTTTGCTCAGTGTTTAGACAAATATGCTGGATTAATAATATTGCTCCTACAAATTAATCTTTGCTATTCTTATGCAGTTGTACTGGTTTGAAAGCAAAACCAGTGAGAGACTGAGTCAGAAATACAATTTAATAGGAAAACTATAAAATTAAATATAATAGTAAAAGGAACAAACAAAAAGACCCTCGGCAGAGTCAGAATACAACCTGATACCCTGTTCGTTAGGGTAGTGGTAGCAGTCCGAATGAAGCAGTCTTGTTGAAGCAGGGATCCTGCAGAAAGATCTGGCAGCTCCTGTCCTGGGAATCCAGTCAGTGGTGTGCTGTCTCAAACTGCAGATTATATCCAGGTGGGAATGCTTGGCTCCTCCCCCCTGGGCAGAGCATCTCACAATGGGCTGATGTCATTCTATGAGCTATACAATGGGTCCTTGATTGCCCATTAAGCAGAGATAGCTCCCGAGGGGAGTTACCTATGAGTCATATGCCAGTGCATCGATGGGCCATTAGCAGCAGATTGTCCGGAGGAAGGGGGCAGGGAACCCCCACCTGTTTCCAGTAACCCATGCAGATGGTAATAGAATACATACTTTGGGCACATTTTACATTGCAACCTAGGACAGCGGTGCATGCCTCCATACTGCCTGCCATTTGCCTCCACTTATTTGAGCCTGCACTTCATGTTGATTATGGTTTTCTTCTATTGCAATTATTTGGGAATATTTTACTCACCTGAGCTTTTTGGATGGTTAGTACAAAGGCTGTGGCCATACTTTTGGCAGGGTTATTTCAGAGTCCTAGTTTTGAGTTTAAAGCTCCAACTATGTCCCTTTTAATTCAGCCTTGGGAAGTAAAAGTTTGCTTGCATAACCATGCCTTTCATTCTGCATATGAAGTTTTAAGGAAAGAAGAACAGGATGGTCAAATTGTAGAGATATAATTTGGTACTATTAACTCTACTTGTTTAAGAGATTGTGTTGCGTTAAACATCATTTGCTGTTGGCCCCTATATTTAACTATATAGGGCCCAATATTATGAACATAGGGAATTCATTCGGTGAGCTTGGCAGTCTTGGTAAGCTTTTGCAGTGTAGTAGCTTGTGTTGTCATGGTGCTTGCTTGGATGTCTATGATAAATCTTCCTGCCACATTTCTCTTTCTCTGAATGGCTACAGGCATATTATGGAAACTGGTTTGTCTAAGGTAAAGTGATATCAACAGATATTAAAGTTGCAAACTCGCTCACTAGTTATATTTAAAATATGGGAGGAACCTAGGGTTCCAGAAAGTCTCTTACAGTAATTCTAGTTTGAGGTAGCCAATTGTCTTGTAAGGATACACTGAACAACTTGCTTCCTACTAGCACTTCTTTGCCAATTATCTCAGTCAAGACACTTGTACTCAGGACTCGACTCTGCCTTCCTTTCAAAATGTTTATATCCCCCTGCCTGACTACAGCAGCTGTCTTATAATACCTGGCAAAATAAACATGCTTATCACTTTTACATACCCTCCTTAGACCAGAACTTTCAAAGTAGGCCTGAGACTATGGCTAAGTTAGGGTAAGGGCCTGAATAAGAGTCACTCTATTTATTAGAGTCCCTGTCTTAGGATGACTTAGTGATGCTGGTATCTCCAATCATCTGTTCTGTTTATGTTGGATATTATGTCCTGTACCTTTAAGACTGGTTCCAAGAGCGAAGTAGGAAGAAAGAGAAGCACAGAGTTTGTTTTCAGAAACTGCTCTCACTCCTCCACACTCTTCTCTTGGACAGTGTGGTCTGCATCATGGACAGACAGCAGGACAGAGCTCTCCTTTGCTTTTAGTTAGTTTTAGCTAGCTGAGGCAGAGAAGTTCCCTAAACTGTTTTTTTCTTTTTCTTAAGACTGTTTAAACCTGCTCTAAACTGAAAACCCAGAAGAGCACTGGGAGCTCACACCTGAGGCCCACCAGGGCCTGCACCTCAGCATTTTTCAGTACTGGAGGGACTGATAAGAGACTAAGCAAGCTGAGCTCCCCAGGCAAAGACTCTCTCAATTTTGCCAGGTTTTATTGTTTTATATTATTCATTTTTATGCTTGTGGGAACTTTATTTGTTAAATAAATATTTTTTTCCAATTATTTCTAAGGAGATTTTTTCCCAGACCAATCGGGGGAAAGGCCCTTTGATTTTGCTTCCCAGAAAAACCCCGTTCAGAAGTTTCCTCCCAAATTTGCCCTAAATCAAGACAATCCCAAAGATCATAGTCAAGAAAACCTGAGGGCAGTTGGTCCCACTTGCTTTGATGTCCATATCTTCTCAGGAGTTTTCTTCACTTGCGAGGAATGAGTCTAGATGGGTTCTTCCTTGATTCTGATTGCTGTGAAGATCGTCAAAGGGTACCTGATATGGACTATTTCATTTTTATTCCAAGGGTCAACCTGAAAAAGCTATGACATATATCCAGTGTCTAGGTTTAAAACAATGGATTGCTTGGTCTAAGCTTCTAGCTCTGGTTTTTGTTGTTTTGTTTTTTTTTTAATTTACTTTGTTTAACTGGTTTTCTTGAGTTATTATATCTTGCTTTACGTATTTTTCTTCTGACTGATGTCCTCTCCTTTCTTCTGCATCTGGTAAGGCCTTCCATACAGCATTTCAAATAGATTTAAGCCTCCTTTGGATCGAGATTTGACCCTGATCCTTAGTAGGGCAAGTGGAAGTAATATAAATAAATAGGGCAGGAAAAGTGATTTTACTCCTTAAAAAGCCTTTATTAGAAAGCAGATGGCTCAAAAGGTCTAGGGATGGTGCCAACGCCGCTGCTCCGCCAGGGAGGAGGTGCTCAGGCCTGCCCTGCAGCGCAGGTCTGGGAGTCCTTCCTCACAGGGACTGTCGGAATCTGGATTTCGGCTCTGGGAGTCCTGGGGTGTCACCTTTTTTAAGTTCCTTTGGAGTCATGGTGAGATGGGTGGTGAGTGGGCTAGCGGTACCTATACAGTCACTAGGACTCTGTCCGTACGATGGTACTTTTTCTATTCTTTAATTCTGGTTAGGTTTGTTAANAAACTGGGATACAAATGTCAAAACTGGGTACAAATTTCAAAAACGGGGTACAGAACAGGAAAACCTGGAACAGAGAAACAACTTGGGGCAGTCCAGCCCCTTAAATACCTTTAACATACACAAGTTAAACATTTCAACATAATATTCCAATCTGGGATCTTAGCTTGGATCTTATTTATCTCAGAAGCACGTGGTTCCAATGCAGATTTGCTTCTTGGCAAATTTTAGCCAACTGTTTTTTGATCAGATGATTCATTATTTCCACTTGCCCACTTGCTTGATAGCAATATGCATTATGGAGTCGCCAATCTATTCTCAACATTTTACTAATCTGCTGTACCACTTGTGCACAGAGATGAGTACCCCTGTCAGAGGATATGGTAGCAGGTACTCCAAATCAATGTAAGATTTCATTCAGAAGTGCTTTGATCAATTATCCAGATTTGTTTGTTCTGCATGGGAACGTTTCCAGCCAAATAGAGAAAGTATCTGTCAGTACCAATAGGTACTTTTACACCATTTTTCTTGGGAGTTCAGAAAAATCAATCTGCCAGTGCTGGCCTGGCATGTTTCCTTTTTCAGTTCTTCCAATTTGTAGTCTATCTGTAGTGTTTGGATTACTTTTTTTTAAAAAAAAATTATATTGGCTAGTAACTTGTTTAGTGACAGTATACATGTTTCAGCCTATTATTCTTTTGGTCAAGTCTGTATATAGGGCATCTGCACCCCAGTGGATTTTGTTGTGTTCTTCCACTATAACCTTTTACAATATGCTTGAAGGTATGAGAACATGATTGTCAGGTGTAGCATACACTGTACCTTGCTTGTTTGCCTCTAAATCTGCTACTAATGTCATATCTTCGCTTGAATATTTGTGCTCTACTTTTTTATCAATTGGTTTACCATCTGGTATTAAAAGCTAGCCAGTACCTCTGTCTGGGCCCCTTCTGTGGACCATTTGGCCTCCTGGTCTGCCAATTTTTTTCCCAGCTCTTGTTCAGTGTTACCTTTTTGATGTCCTCTGCAATGCATGATTGTCACTTGTTCTGGCAAATTTAAGACCTCCCACAGTCACGGAACTTCTTTGGTTTGCTTGATTTCCTTACCTTGGGCTGTAAGCAATTTCCTTTCTTTCCAGACAGCTCCACAAGTATGCACTACTCCAAAAGCATATTTAGAATATGTTCATATATTGATCTTTCCTTTGGCCAATTCCAGGGCTTGTGTCAAGGTAATTATTTCTGCCTTTTGAGTAGATGTTCCTGCAAGTGATGGCTTTGCCTCACTTACCTTATCGGCAGTTGTTACTGCATATCCTGCCTTATGAGTCCCTGCTTTTACGAAGCTGCTTCCATCTGTGAACCAGGAATCCTTAGTGTCCTCTAGGGGTTCTTCCATCAGATCAGGCCTGCTGGAATAAACAGCTTCAGTGGTTTCCAGACAGCTGTGTGTCACTGACTCCAGCATGGCTGTGGCCTCGCTGAGGAAAGATGGTGGATTCACAGTGTTAGTCGTGACAATTTCAACATCATCATGCTCTACCAGTATAGCTTGGTATTTCAGGAACTGAGATGGTGAGAGCCAGTTGTGGTAGTCAAGATGGTCACAACACTCAGAGTGCTTCTTTAAAACCTTCAGAGGGTTTCAAGTATCAGGACTTTACTATCTGTATGTTTTTCATACCTTCCAGAAGGCTTCACACACCAACACCTTGTTATTTAAAAGTCTCTATCTTGCTTCCCAAAGGCAGCTCCAAGCAGCTTTCAGGGTCTGTCCATTTATGCCAACAGCTAGTTAGTCAGTTCTCCTCTCTTCTGCACATCTGGCTAGCTCCTACCTCTCCCTAGACCAGCCACCTATCCCTGGTACAAAGTCTTACCTTATCTGTCCCTTCCATGACCTCTTGTCCCTGGTTCTTCACAGCACCACAGCAGAGTCCATCTGACTCCAACTGCAACAACTGCAACTGAACTCCCTCCCAGCTAGCTCACTCTTTATCACCCCCATAGCTGGGAGGGCAAGGCTGTTTCCACTCTTGGATAATTAACACAGCTGCAATACATCAGAGCTAAGATTACCTTTAGTACTAAATCTATTTGTCACCCCACACTATCTTTATCTTACCACAGCCAGTGACTCCTTTTTTACTCCAGTACTGCAGAAACTGTGTGGGAGACCAACACAGTAATTTTTTATCCTAGGGTAAGCTTGCGAGCTTCTCAAATGTTAAAAACAACTGCTGCAACTGCCTGCAAGCATCTGGGCCAGACTTTGCTCACCTCATCTAGCTGTTTGGAGAAATATGTGACCGCTCTTCTGTATGGTCCTAACTGCTGGGCTAGCACTCCCAAGGCAATGCCTTGTCTCCCATGAGAAAACAGCCAGAATGGTTTGGACAAATCAGGAAGGTTGAGGGTAGGTGTCAAGAGTTTTGGCACGTCTTTACTGAAGACCAAAAAGCTGGGTAGTTGTAAAAGTCCCTTATTGCATCGTNCATCTGACTCCAACTGCAACAACTGCAACTGAACTCCCTCCCAGCTAGCTCACTCTTTATCACCCCCATAGCTGGGAGGGCAAGGCTGTTTCCACTCTTGGATAATTAACACAGCTGCAATACATCAGAGCTAAGATTACCTTTAGTACTAAATCTATTTGTCACCCCACACTATCTTTATCTTACCACAGCCAGTGACTCCTTTTTTACTCCAGTACTGCAGAAACTGTGTGGGAGACCAACACAGTAATTTTTTATCCTAGGGTAAGCTTGCGAGCTTCTCAAATGTTAAAAACAACTGCTGCAACTGCCTGCAAGCATCTGGGCCAGACTTTGCTCACCTCATCTAGCTGTTTGGAGAAATATGTGACCGCTCTTCTGTATGGTCCTAACTGCTGGGCTAGCACTCCCAAGGCAATGCCTTGTCTCCCATGAGAAAACAGCCAGAATGGTTTGGACAAATCAGGAAGGTTGAGGGTAGGTGTCAAGAGTTTTGGCACGTCTTTACTGAAGACCAAAAAGCTGGGTAGTTGTAAAAGTCCCTTATTGCATCGTTAAATCAGCCTCATAAGAGCAGAGTTGTTACAGTTCATGTCATTATGCAGAAAGCCTTCCAGCATAAAGTCCCCAAGTCCCATGCAGAAGCAGCAGGTCTTTATCTGTAGCGGCTGCAGTAGTAGTAATAACAGCGGCATCAGTGTTTCGTGTGTATGTATGTGTGTGTGTTCATTTTTTTCTATTTTCATCCAATCAATTACAAACATGATTCTCTACAGTCCTTGCTGGACCTATCCTAAGATAAGATTGATGTGCAAAAGTAACCATAAATTTCTTACACAAATTCTACGTATATAATTCTATCTGTTCCATCTTGGAATGTTTAGCAAGGCTACATTGTTTTTATTATATCTAGAACTGAACTAACTTGGCAAAAGGCAATGCTACTGAACTTTAAACTAGGTTTTAGGTCCTTTTCTTTCTACCTAATTCAGTCTCTTATTTGCTCAAGGCACTTAATATATTTTTTACTTGTTTAAAACTAAACTTGCATTTCTACCTCATGTCTGTGTAGATTTCTGTATTTTAGTTTCTCTGAAGGTTTTAATTCAGTCCTCACATTTCTAGACATTCCTGGGCCTGTGTGGATAGGGTATGGAGGGATTTTGTATCCTGACAGGTAGGAACTCTCTTAAGTTCCTTTCTAAGCTGTTTGAATGCCCTCTGCTTCTCCATTTCAGTATAGCAACTCGGTGCTCTCTTTTAACAGTTCATACAATGGCTTTACTAAAAGTCCATAGTTATGAATCCATAATCTGCACCAACCTATCATGCCTTAAAGTTTCTGAGTTCCCTTACCATCTCAGGCCTTGGGGTCTGGCAGATTGCTTCTTTGTGTTCTCTTCCATGTTCTCATTGTCATCCTGAAATCACGAATCTGAAGTAAGTCACCTGAGGTTGGGTCACCTGGGCTCTGTTGAGAGACTTGACACCTATTAAGTCCCAGAAAATTAGGCAGACTCACCATCCACTGCATGCTGTTGTCCCTTGTCTTTGTGGCTATTAGATTATCCATGTACGGCAGCGAAGTCCCTTTTTCTGTCAGAGGGTCTCATCCCTTGAGGTTCTGAGCCAACTGGTTTCCAAAGATGGTAGGGCTGTTTTTAAATCCTTGAAGCAAGACTGTCCAGGTTAGCTGAGCTCTCCATCCTATATAAGGATTTTCCCATTCAAAAGCGAAAGAGCTTTTGACTATTTTTGGCTAGGGCCAGGTAGAAAAAGGCATCTTTTAGATCCCATACAGTAAACTGCACTTGATTATATTTTATTTTTTTTACCATTGTATAGGGGTTAGCTATTACTAGATGTAAATTTTCCACAATTTTTTCTATCCCTCCTAAATGTTGTACTAACTTGTAACTTGTACTGTCTAGTTTCTTTACAGATAAAATTCACATTTTTAGCCTTACCTGTGATTCAAGATGCCGACACTCCTGGATATACTTGGTCCAGGATCTCCTGAAGTATTTCACTTTTTCACCTCAGTCTGTGTTAGAGCCACGCTTAGTATTTCAATCATTTGATTAATTCAGTTTTCCCTATCCAAAAGTAATTTCAGCTTTTAATTGTGCAAATATATGTCCAATTTCTTTTTTAATGGTGGGTTTTCTTGCTTGTCTTTTTTTTTTGAATAAATTTTCTCTTGTTGGCCTGTGGCCCCAACTACATTTACTTTTTGTTTTTATAAAATCATTGAGTTTGTTGGGAAAAGCCCCCCCCCCTTTTCTTTTTATTTATTTTTAAGTTCTGCTTGTACATGTAGAGAGGATGGGTGTTGATGCTCCTCCTTCATTTTGGGACGGTCTCTTTTAGTCTCTTTTTGCTTGCAATGAGTACACTGATTTCCTTCTAGTCTGTTTGAATTTGTGGTGTGGCATTCCTCTGACAAAAGTTTTCTCTCCCTCAAGAAAAATCTCTATTGAGGGTAGCATTCCCCCATTGCCTTGAGGAAACACCCTTCCCTGGGGGCTTCCCTTGCTTTTTGCTCCAGAGCTGCTACAGTAGCAGCAGCTATTAGGTTTCCCACTTTTCTCTTTTTTTTTTTTCACTCCCCTTCTATTATTATATATTCTTAATTCTTCTTTTATTAGCTTTTCTAAATTTTGTTGTTCTTGTTTCAGTGTTTTGCAATTTCTTCCTAATATCTTCAGAAGACTGGCTTAGGTATATCAGCTGCTGTTTTCCTTGTGGGTCGAAGTGGTCTAAGGTGGTACATTTTTGCATTTCTTCTTTTAAGTTATCCAGAAACTCTGTCAGGGTTTTTGTTGCTCTCTGCATCACAGCATATATCTTTGTCCAATTCACTGATCTGGAATGGCATTCTCCAGGCTAAATTTCTCCTGTTCCTGATACCATTTCAGCAGCTGATAACCCTTTAAATTACTATAATTCCCGTTTGGTTGGCTCAAATTATTATGATCATCAACACTCCTGCTTAGATTTCCAGCTGTTATGTGAGACGGCACCTGGATTTTAGCTGTCTTTAAAACCAGTCCCTTTTCTGTATTTGTTAAACTATCCATTATTAAATCTATGTCCTCCCAGTAAGGGTTTAAATTTTTCACAAACTCTGCAGACCTTCTGGCTACCATTATTGGGTCCTTCTGACACTTAGCTGCCTCTGCCCAATTGTGCAAGTCGCTTACAGAAGCCTTTACCTTATGCATCATAGGGCCTTCAGCTCCGTCTGCCTGCATTAAAGGTGTGTGAAAAACAATCTTTTTGCTAAACGTTAAGGGGTGGGGAATGGTGAGAAATATCAACGTTAAAGTTTTCCTCTCCTTTAGCATACTTACTCTGCTGGTTTCCCATTATTTATTTTAATCTTCTGCTTTGCTTGTCCCTGGCCAAGCCCCTGGGGAGTTTTAGAAACAGATTAAATCTTCACTCTCGTTTTGTACGAGATTTCTATGTCTTGAACAAACTCAGTTACACAGAGTCATACAGCCACACCCAAAAACTTACTTTTCCCTGTCTGGGAATCGAACCTGGGTTTACTTATACTGCAGACAGGTTACATACCACTATGCCAACAGAGATGCTCTCTAACAGGCTGATACATTCTTATATGTGCCCAGTGTGGAGTGAGCCACGTGCAGATGTATCAAGTCTCTCTGAGGGTGCCTGCACCTCACACAATGGCTTAATAAGAGCAAGACCACTTCTCCAGGCGTGCGTTGTAACAGAAAAGGTTTTAATAAAAAGAGAAAATAAAAACAGTGTAAAGCAAATAAAAATAAGCCGTATACAATTGCAAGGGAGACCCTAGCACTATGTAAAGCACCCCAAAAAAGCCACGAGGGGCTCTGTGCAGTCCATTAAGTACCTAATGATCAGGGAGGTGTCCTTGGCAAACTGCCCAATGAAGACTAGCTACATAGCTGAAAGACAAGTAAAGAGACCTATCCATGCCTCTGTCCTGGCATAAAGCCAATGGCTGCCAAGAGTGCAGAGAACTTTCTAGGGCTTATTCCTTTTTGGTCCTAAGGTAAAACTAAACCATATCTTCCCTATAAGGAAAATATCTGCCTGATCTAAAGCTGCATTACAACAATGAGTGAAAATTGTCACTTACTCCCTCTGGCAATCTTAATTTATACTGAGAGAACAATGGAACTCAGTTAAATTCAATTTTATTAGCAGCTACACTACTGCTTAATGGAATTAATGTATGGCCTCCTCTTGAATTCCTTTTTCCAAGCTGTTTTTATTTAAATCTGTTCTAGACAATTTGCTACCCCACATAACAGAAAAAATCCTCATAAGTTTTCTCCTTCTAACAGTTTGGTCAAAACTAATAAATTTCTTCCTTTTTGTCAAATTTACCAACAAGTTTACATTGCTCACAAATAACATAAAAATATTGGATGACATTCCTCGCATACCAGACACAATGAAGGGAGCCCTTCTTCCATTTTTGATCTGGTACATGGGCTATTTTTCTGATATCATTAACTATATCCAGAACAGCATCCCCATTGTCATCTACTTTTAAAAACAATATGATATAATAAATTTTCCACAAACACCTCTTTCTTCAGCTAATAAATAGTCTAGAGCCAACCTATTTTGATATACTGCAGCTCTTGTTTGGCATTGCTGACTTGATTTTAATTCTAATGCTCGACCAGTTTTATTTGTTATTACTTCTGCTACAGCCTGGAGTCTTATAATACGATTCAGCATATAAATTGGGGTCCGATATCCCCAACGCCCATCCTGTGCCCAGGTGGCTGGCCCATATGTTTCCGATATGCGCCCGGGGGGCCATTCTTTTTCTCTCCATTTTTTGAATCCTCCAATCAAATCGCTTTTATTTCTCCTTAGGTCCTCATAAACTGGTACTTCTAATTGATCCCCATTAGGTGGCTGGCCCATATGTTTCCGATATGCGCCCGGGGGGCCATTCTTTTTCTCTCCATTTTTTGAATCCTCCAATCA
>VWYE01008733.1:124966-150608 GCA_013398995.1 Alaudala cheleensis | reverse complement strand
CCTGTTCAGGGTCTCATTTCCCAGAGGGATGTCGGTGATCCACAGGGAGCCCCACGGACGCCCGTCCCCGCTGGATGCGGCACCCACGCCCCATCTAGCGGCAACCACCGAGGGAAGAGCTCCGAGCCCAGAAAGCGCCGGACAAGGCGCACAGCAAAGCGCTCCTACAGCGGCAAATTGCTGTAAATGGCCGTAAATATCTGAGAAAAAAAAAAGCGCTTTATTTATTCTGCCTGTCTGGGCTGGGCCCTGCCGTTCATCGCTGCTACCACAACACGAACAGAGCGGAGAGGGACGGCAAATTCCTCACTCCGAACCCACCAAAGCCAAAGCAGAGCCCCTCAGAAAACACCCCGGGCTACGAAATTCACTCTACACACACCTTAAAATCTCTTGTTTTAAAGAGGAACAATCCCGGCAGGAGTGATCGCTACTTAAAGGACACACAAAAGCGGCTTTGTGCGTGCATTTGGTGGGACCCCACCCGAGACAGCCCCCGCAGCTGAGGGCGCCGGGGCCCAAACGCAGCCCTCAGGAAACAAATGGTCACCGCTCACCTGTGTCCCTGCCGGCCAGGTGGGTGCTGAGCCGCCGCAGGAATCCTCCCTGGTCAGGCACACGGGGCACAGGAGCTTGCGGGGGTGCCCAGGGTCGGAGAGCCCCCGGTGCCCCCGATTCCCTCGGGGGAGACGGGCCCGGGGCAAAGCACAGACGGGGAGGTGTGAGGGGAGTGAGGGGCTGAGAAAGGTGTGAGGGGAGTGAGGGGAGTGAGGGACGTGAGGAGGGTGACGGGAGTGAGGGGTTTCAGGGGCCTGAGAGATTGTGAGGGGCCTGAGGAGTTTGAGGGATATGAAGGGAATGAGGGGCGTGATGAATGTGAGGGATTTTGAGGGGGTTAGAGGGGCTTGAGGTGCCTGAGGGGTGTGAGGGGTTTGAGGGGTGTGAAGGGAATGAGGGAGTTTGAGGGATGTGAGGGGTGTGAAGGGGCACCGCCCACAGCCCCGGCCTCCGCCCAGCCTCAGCTCACCTGTGCGCAATTATCACCCGTCCCCTCAGAATTGGGCACAGCTGTTACTCATTTACAGGAGAGGGTTTTCTTCTTAAAAAAACCCCAAAAGACCCAATAAAACCCGCACACTCAAAAAACCCCCAAAAATCAACCAAACAAATAAACAAAAACTCCAAAAAACCAACCAGCCAAACAAAACCACACAAAAAACCCCAACCCAAAACCAAAAAACCCCAAAACCCAACTAAAATAAAGCAAAAACAACCCCGCCCAAAGCCACCACCAAAAACCCCAGCGAAACCCTCTTATAAAGCCCCTTCCCGAGCCGGGTTTCAGCCCCTGCACTGAGCCCATCTCAGGGCTCCTAAGGAGGTTCCCTGCACTGTACCCGGGCAATGGAAAATCGAAATGTATTTCCAGCAGTGTCCTCATCATGTTGGTGGAATTTAAAGGTGATATTTAGATCTGGATTTTTAAGTATAAAAGTTACAAAATAACAACTATAAAACTGAATTTCAGATGTACCTTCTTTCAAGAAAAGCATAAAAATAATTTAAGTACTTTCTGAAGCCCACAACTCTTAGGAAATACTCTTTATTAATATAACATACAAGTGCTGCTCCTCACGTAACAGTATTTGAACTCTTCTCTCTCATAAACCTAAAACGTGGCTCTTATTGGAAGCATATTTTGTCTCTGAACCCTTATTTTGAGAGAAAAGTATAAAAACTATCCCCCCTCTGAAATCAAAAGGGGAGAGAGATCCTTACACAGTAATTACAGCATCGTTTATAAGAAACATATTAACAATGAACGTATGCAAACATACATAACCAGCAACAATGCAGAACAACCCGTACGGAAAATCCCATATAAATTCACTGTCAGTACAAACCCACAAGATTTCCGGTATTAATCCAAGTATTTTAGGGGTTTGTTGGTTTGAGGTGTTTTCCACCAAAAACAGACCTGCATTGCTAGACCTTGAAAGAAAAGCTCCAAAATAAATTAAGGACGCTTGGAAAAATAAGTTCCCAGTGAGATGCAAGGGCTGGTAGAGGATTCAAGGGCTTTCAGGCTCAGGCGACGCGCGGTTCCGATTCTCTCGCCCGGTGCTGCAGCTCCCTCTCAGGCTGTCTGGAGGCTCCAACAACAAAATCACGATTCCTCCCTCTCGAATGCAAACCGATAGAGCAGCGGGGAATAGCGGCAGCTCCCCTCGGGGCAGGCGGGAGTGGGACAAGGGGCGCGGATTTCCGCACCTGCAGCATCTTTTGGTGACTCTGTCCGGAATCCAGCGGCGATGCAGCAGCGCCCCGAGCCCCGCCCGGAGCCGGGCACTCATCGGAAGGCGGGACACGGCCCGGTCCCCAGGTCGCGGGGCACCGCCGTGTCCCGGCCGGCGGGGAGAAGAGCCCAGGAGGGGAAGGGCGGCCCCGGGGGCACGGGCGGGCACCGGGCGGGCAGCTCCGGGTACCCGCGGGGCAGCACCAGCGCTGCCCAGGGCCCCTGCGGACAGACGGGGGACATCGGGGGAACCGCGCCGAGCAGCACCGGGGGCCACGGAGCGGCGGGGCCCCAGCGGGGCTCGGGGAGCGGCGGGGGCCGAGGCTCAGCGGGGCTCGGGGGGATCCCGGACGGCGGCGGGGGCGATGCGGACAGGCGGCGCCTGCGGCGGCGGTGGCGGCTGAGGTAATCCCCGCCCGGGAACATGTCCTGGAAAGCGGGATGCAGCGCCCAGTGTCCGGCGCGGCCGTGGCTGCCGGGCAGCCGTCGGAAGCAGGGGTTGAGGCTGAGGCTGTGGCGGACGCCGTTCTGCCAGCGGCGGCCGGGCCCGCGGTAGAAGGGGAAGCGCTCCGCGATGTAGGCGTAGATGCTGCTCAGGGGCAGCCGCTGCTCGGGGCTGGCCCGGATGGCCATGGTGATCAGAGCCACGTACGAGTAGGGAGGTCTCTGCAGCCCCTCCGCCGTGCCCGGCTGAGTGACCGGCTCAGAGCCCGGCTGGGTGCCCGGTCCGGTGTCCCGCTCGGTGCCCGCCGCCCGCCGCTCCCCGGGGTCTGTCTCGGCCATAGCCCCGCTCTTCACCCCACCCCAGACCCGCGGGCCCTTCTATAAACCCTCTGCCTGCCCCCGCTGCCGCCCCCGGCCCGGCTCGGTCTGGTCAGTTCGGGGTCGCCGCCAGGTCAGGACGGCGCTTTGGCTCCGCAGCCCCGAGCCCCGACGGCGACAGGAGCGGGACGGAGCCGGGGGGCAAAACTCGGGGCCAGACCAAGGGCAAACACCGCCGGCACTTGTGCCCCCACCCACAGCCCCGGGGGGATGATGGAGAAGCTGCTCCGTTGCAGCAATGTGGGTTCTACCAGTGCCGCATCTGTGCAAGCACTGCAAGCCATGACATCCTTCAAAATTCACCTGTATGCTCAGAATTAGAAGTGAGCCAGTCATTAAATTAAAATACATCCTCTTTTAAAAAGTGTGGATTTGATCAGCTTATGGTGCCTGCCCCCTAATTTACAGTACAAAATAAAACATAAATTAAAGATCGTACAATAATGCATCAACATTCTCAGTCATGATCTCATGAAGAAAAAAAAACACTTCAGTGCCCAATGAACACAGAAGTACAGTGTGCATATAACTGGACCACTCACACTAAGGTGAAAACTTATCTGGTTTTATTTTTTAAAGAAAAATATTCCTCTTTAAACACAAAGCACGAACTAAAAACCTCCAAGGAACAGCTTCTCCTTCCTTGGAGCATGTTTAACTAAACTGTACAGTGACAGAGCTCCCCAAAGAAGTACACACACATAACATACAGTCTTTCACAGGAAATAAGGTTCAGGACTTGAAATTGTCCTCCTCACCCTCTCTAGATACCCATTCAAATCCAGAATACTCTGTACCTTACTCCCACCCCAGAACACAGTGATGGTAATTTCTGGATGCAACATATATTTAAAAAAAAAAAAAAAAATCGGCCAAATTGGCCCATTTTAGCCTTTTAACAAATGTCTGTGAGAGAGGTTAAGACCATTGTTATTTCCAGGAATGGTGTTTGGAAGAAAAAAAAATGTAGCAGCATCCACAGGCAACAGAAGCCCTTCAGTCCAGCTGCCCTGTTGGAAGGAACCCAGCCAGTCCAGCAGTGATTCACAGATGTTCCCAGCACCCAGGAAGAGGCAGTGGGAATCAAACATTCACAGGCCTGATCTGTTGTTAGAACAAATAGCCTCAAATTCAGTGAATCTGGCCTACATATGCCAGCAATGAGGTTTTTTTTTCCCCCCCCAGTGACCAATTTAATGTCTAAGGTTTTATGTAAGAAGGTGTGATAAACCTCAGAAACCAGCACCTCGTTCTACCCACTCCCTCTATCCCAAATAAGATATGTGCATAATATCTGTCACATCTGCCAAACTCCCCAGACTGCAGAACTGGAACCAGACTCCAAAATACAAACTCTTTCTAATTCAGAACAGCAAAATCATCTAAAGTATCTGCAAGGTCTCAGAACATGCCTAACAAGCCCATATCCAAAGAAGAAGTACCTGGACATTTTCAATGGAAAGTAGGAAATGGAAAAGGTTTGGAAATAAAGCTCATTTATACTCCACCTGATCACTAATTGTTGGTATTATTAAATCATGTTCCAATCTTTACCAGGCTGTTTTGTAAAGATCTTTTCCACTCCATACACTCCAACAGTTTTTACAGTAGGAAAAAATATTAGAAAAATAAAATCTCCCCCGTGAACAACACTGAAGATCAACATCATCAGTCACAGAGATTTTTACAGGGGGACCAGATAAACTCCTGCTTCCTCCAAACCAGCTTTGCACAGGAAAGAGCAGCAAGATAGACACAGTATCTACGAGCTGGGTTAAGGCCAACAATAGAAAGACAAACATGGGCTCAGATCTTCTGAAATGAAGAAACCTTCCAAACATTTTTGTACATCTGCACACACACACACACACACACACACACACACTCACACTCGTGCATTCCTCAAGCAAAGGCTTCACAACCGTGAGAGCACCACGGGAGAGAGTTCTAGCACCAGGATGAAAATCTTCCCTCTTCAGTCATAAAAACCCAAAGTCTCTCTATTGCTTTGGACAAGGTCACCAAAAAACCCCTTCCAGGAACAGTTTTGGGTGAGCAGCCCCAGCAGTGCAGGGACAAGGTCCCAGAGCAGTGCAGGGACAAGGTGCCACAGCAGTGCAGGGACAGGTCGCAGCTCTGGAATGCAGGTGGGAGGAGGTGTGAGGAGATGCTGCAGCTCCTGGGGCAGGAGGGGAGGAGGTTGGTATTGCAAATCTGGTCGAGTGTGGTGGTGAAACTCAGGGAGGTTTGCATACAGTGAAGTCACAGTGCACATCTGCTGGGTGATAAAGACTAGCAAGGCCACAGCATCTTCTCTCATGGCAGCTTGTCTCTGTCTCTGTAGGAGGCCTCTAGGCAGGACAAGGATCCGTGACACTGGTGTCACACACTGCACCAGAAGGCCGTGAAACCCAGAGAGCAGAGGTTTAAAGAGAAGCCTGGCAGTGGCTCTGCCATCATCCTGCCTGTACACGTGCTCGGGTGAGCGTGCAAAGTCTATAAAAGGGACAAAAATCTCTTTACAACAAGGTTGTGGGTCCGGTTTGGCTACAAGGGACAATTCATGCAAGTTACAATAGAATTCATCATCAATATCTGCAGCACATCTTCCTGCTGCAGGTCTCTCCTGGCTCTAGGCCTCTGTCCAGGAGGTTGTGGCCCTGCAGCAGCTCTGGCAGGAGCCCCCGGGATCAGCACGGGTGTGTGCAGCTCAAAACATGCAGGGAGACTTGGAAAACACTGAGACACTCCGTTTTTCAGTGCTTGAACCAGCAGCAGCAAAGCCCCATTTAAGCTGTCACATGCACGCTGGTTAGAGTCTGGCCAGGGCTCCCATCACCTCCCAAGTGAGGCTGGGGCAGGAACTCAATTAAAACATGCAAGAAAAGAAAACAGAGTGAAAGGAAGGGTGATCATCACCGTGAGGTGTGACTCAGGTTCAGAGCACAGCAGCAGGTACACTCTGTTCTGTGCACAGGCAAGAACACAAGAGAGGGAACAGCAGCAAACAGAAAGGGAGGGAAAGACACAGGAAGCACCAATTTAGGATGCAAACACAGGGCAGTGAAATCTGGGGTAAAGGAGCCCAAAGGAAGAGACAACAGAAAAACTCTTAACAGACCCCAGTCCTGCTTCAGGAAATACACAAGGAAATACACAGTCAACTCTCTTCTCACCAGGGATTTTTGACACACTGGTAAATCTTCTCTCTGCATTTGGTTTTTGGGAAGCAAAACATCAAGATCAGGATTTCTTCTTTTTCCCTAAATGCTTTTGAGTGTTCAGCACAATACTCTAAATGGCCCCTGAATTCTAAGCAATGCTGAAGACTCACCCAAAAGCAGAAATGCCCAAATTATAAACTGCTTTTGAAAATCTACTACTTTCCTTGGGCTAGAAAAGAAAAATCTGTCCAGAAAGCTGAATTGTCCAGAAGCAGGTTTGGCATTTCTCTCTGAGAGCACCTGGGCATTTCACGAAGTAAGAAATATCTTAAACAGTTACTTAGCAAATCCCAAGGTCAGACTGAAGGTGTCAGGTTTCTGGACAGATGTATACAATCAGACAGCTCCTCACCCACCTCTCCCAGAACAGATTTGTGCCATTTACAGCAAGAACAGGCTCTGCTGCAGTGAAAACTCCAGCAGAGCTGTGAGCTGAAGCCCTTTGACTGTGGTGCAAATCACACCGGGGTCTTTTCTTTTTACCCACTGCAGAGTAACACAATTAATGGCTGCTGGGCAAAGCAAAGCATGGGGCTGAGAACCAGCATGGCCAGAATGGAACTGGTGAAAGCAGCCTCAGGGCCAGGTCCAGCTGGAAGCACAAAGACATCTAAGATGCAGGAACATGACAGAGCAGCCAAGGTCACCCATGTGCTTAGGCAAGCTTAAGGCAACTAAAGAAAGTTCAATGACAATTTAGAGGAGAATGTCAAAGAGGAGAGAGAAGAACCACTGAGCAGAGGCTGGGGATGGTGTTGCAGCAGCTCCTGGGCCACCCCTCTTCTTCAGCTCATTTGTTCTTAATCCTCCCCATTTTACCAGCACCATCAGCACGAGGTCAGTATGTCAGAAAGAAGAGCTGGGGGTAGGTTCCTAAAAACGCAGCTCACACATTTTCAGGCTCGTGTCTCAGGTCAGTTCTTCTGAAGGAAAGTGTCTGGCCTCCTGCTTTGAACTGGAGCTGGGCATTCTGCCTGCCACCTCCAGGGACAACCCTGGGCTATGTTCTACCTGGAAGTGATGGCAGCAGCTGCCCGGGTTCCTTTTCATGTCAGCTGAGCGAAACAGGAGTTTTTTTTTCAAAAACCACTGGCCACGAAGCCGTGGCTGGGTTCCTCTTGTTGTGCTGAGGAGCAGGAGGCAGCAGAGGGGAGGGAGGCAGTGCTGGCACTCTCAGCGCAGGCTCCTGTAGACGTAGGCTGATGTGAACACAGCATTGAGGGTCAGGCTCACGGCCAGCAGCGCCCGCAGAGCAGCGCCACCAAAGCGACCTTGGCAGGAGAGGGGAACACACAGACAAAAAGGGAACGGCAGGAAGAGATGTTAAAGAACTGGTAAGGAAAAGTGAACGTATGTTGTGCTGTTTCTCTCTGTCCAGTGTTTCAGCACAAGCAGAAATTGCTGGAGCACTTTTCCTGCCAGGACAGACTCCACTGCTCTTATGGCCCTATTTTCATCTCATCTCATGCTCTTGACACCTGCATCCCCACCCCTCTTCTTCAGCCTAGTTTACCACTTTGTCAGTGTTCTTCAGACAGTCCAAAGAACAGGAACAGCTTTGTTAAGATCTTAGAACAGCAGGCAGAAGGGCCCACGTTGCGACTACTTATTTATTTGATCCCCAGGAAAGATCCCAGTCACCCTCCCAGCAATGCTCACACATGCATGAAGCAGTCACCAGACCTGCACTCACCTCTCCAGCCTGCCAGGTCTTCCCCTTTGGTAGTTGTGTCTACCACACAGGTAGATGAGTGCGACGAGTGATCCTCCTTTTTGATGGAATTATCACTGCAAATACTCCCCCCTTCCACAGCAGATCTGATATCTGCAAGGAGAAGAAGACAGGAGCATTCACCACGGGGGTTTGCTCACCCATTGCAGGGCTGTGCTCGCAGACCAGCCCCCTCCCAGGAACACCCCCCGGGCGTACCGGGCACTCCGCGCTGCCCCGCCAGGCTCTTGCCGGGAGCGCCGGGCAGCTCGGGGGCGGAGGCGCTGCTGTCGGAGTGCGTGTGCTCCTCGGAGCCGCTGGGGCTGAGCAGGGCCTCGCTCTGCGCCGGGAACAGCAGCAGCTTCTGTCCCTGCAGGTTGAGGCGGGCGGGGCTGATGAGAGGGCGGCGGAAGCGAAGCGAGCCCGCGCTGGAGGTCACCGAGCCGCACACCGACGGAGCCGGGGACGGGATGCGGGAGGGGACGGCGCTGCCGGACAGCAGGGAGAAGGGATCTGCGATGGAAACAACACCCCCGACAACACAGTTAGCACAACAGGCACAGCTCTCTTTAACAGTACTGCGGGAAAAGGGGAGTTGCAAATGCCCGCCAGTGTATCTTGTACTAAAAGTCTTTGTTTATTTGAGTCCCCACAGGGCAAAACGCGGAGAAATGCCACGAGTACTTCAGCACGCGAAGCGGTGACTCAGGAATCAGGTTATCAGGAGCCTGCTGAGCTTTCTCTTTGCTCAGCTGTGTCCATCCAGCAGAGCCTGCACAATGCGTTTTGCAGGTGAGGGAATTGGACTGACACTCCAGAGCTGCTGAGGAGGTTTGCATGGGCACAGGGTGTGACTGCCTCTGCAGCAGCAGCACCAGCCCAGGGAGCTGTCTGGGCCAGAAGAGGAACAGACAGGTCACAGAGGACAGGGGAGCAGCCAAACTGCTGCACTCTGCTGGGAAAGCTACAAAAGAGCTGCCCTGGAAACAGCTGAAGTCTCCTGTGCAAGCAGGCTCAGCTCTAACCAGCAAAGGGCTCCTTGTTTTGTCTCACTGCTGTCCCCGTGAGCTCTGCCAGGGGAGAACAGACACAGCACCTGATTTTAACGCCATCCCACTTCTAGCTGGGACTCTCCCTCCAGCATTCCTAGCAGCAAAATGGACGTTTTCACTGGAATGTGAGCAGGGAGGAAAGAATTCAACCAGACCACGTGTTTGAACCCACTCAGTGCAAACCCTGCAAAGATTGGTGCTCTGCAAGGCCCAGAGCTGTACCTGGTGTAGGGCATTCCTTGGACTGGGATGACTGCGAGGCCGGGCGGCTTCCACTGAACAAGTAGCCAGAATCTAAAAGCAAAAAATTAAACTATTTGAGAACCCAGCTGGCTCAGCTGCTGCCAAACCCCAAATCCTAATGCTGCATAACTCCTCTGTGCCACAGGAGCAGGGGACAGGACTAGAATGTGTGGATCCAGTGCCATTCCCTCTGGGACAGCCCTGCACACTCACTTGGAACCCTCCCAGCCCATTCCCCCTGGAGTACCTGCCCTGCACACCCACCTGGATCCCTCCCAGCCCATCCCTGCCCTCACCTGCCCGTGCCAGCGAGGGGATGGTGCCCAGTGACAGTGCCCTGTTGAGACGGCCGGGCAGGGAGGATGAGGAGGTTCTGCGTGGGGACCTGAAGAGCTGCTGGCTGGTCAGGTGGAGGATGCTGGGTGGAGTTGGCACAAACAGAGACGTGGCAGGTGAAGGGAAGGCTGTGCCAGGGCTGCTGGGGAAGACAGTGATGGAGTCCCCAGAGAGGTACCTGCAAAGGACACACATGACAGACACTCAGCAAGAGGAACCCCAGCAGCTGTCTCTCATTGTGCTTGCAGGGACATTTGTTTTGTTACCAGGTCTGGACTAACTTCAGCAGGAGTGCTGAAGGGTTTATGGGAATGTTTCTACACTTTGGGAAAAGAACTGCTCAACCTCACCTTAATTATTGTGCACCAACCCACAGTACAGCATGGAAGAGAGGGTGGAACAGTTTAGGAATGCAAGTGAAAATACCTTGGATGAGAAAATTACCCAGAGAATGAAGTCCAGATGTTAAAATACAGGAATTTTGTATTGTTTTTAACAACTGAATGAAAATACAAGAAAGAAAGTCTAGAATATGAACCAGAATCTCTGAATGTTCTTCTGTAAGATTTTTTAGTTAGAAACAAGTAATAGAACTGTCAAATAAATCATGATGAAGAACTGAGTAAGAAGTGCATGTGTTTTTAAATGGAGATATCTGACTCTGCAGATACAATTTAGCAGATACAGTATTTGGAGGCTTAATCTCACTTCTGATGGAAACAGACAGATGAGAGCAGCAACATGGTTACATGGCTTTTCTTCTGTCAGAGGAAAGCCAGGAGTAAACAGAGAGTGAAGAAAATCTCAGCCTTGCACTGTGAGCTGATTTATGTCACTCTGTCCTGGAGATTAAAGAGGTGGTGCAGCAATATTATGCCATGCTATCTCCAGAGTTAAGATTACAATTTAAAGTACCTTATAAACTACTTCTCTGCTAGCAGAAGGCAGCCATCACCAATGGTGCCCAGCTCAAGGAGCCAAGCAGGGAGCAGGACATGCCTCTGACAGCAGCCAGGGGTGTGCTGCTCTTGCAGCCCCAACAGCCCAACCCTCTGTGAAGGGGGTCCTGCTTTGCATCCAGAGGAATCCTTTTGAGTCCCCCCACACACACAGCTGGATGTGCAGCTCAGCTTTGTAAGAGGAAATGAATAGGAAAGGGAATTAGAAGTGCAGCTCAGGACTGATATGGATCATAGGAGAAAGAGTGATACCTACCCCTCACTGTGCCAGAGCATCCCTCACTTCTGATGGAAACCTTTTGTCCTAACTTTGCACCTTTTGCATCTCTGGGATAAAGGATCCAACTTTACACAGCTCCTTGCTGCAGCAGAAAACAGCAAGACTGGTTTATTGGTTTTTGGAAGTCTTTCATTCAATGGGCTGGAAGAGATTATAGTAATTTATAACCCATAACCACAGTCCTGGGACTGTAACTGCTTTGGATCAGGCTTCCAATGGCTCTGCTGCTCAACTGCCCCACTGCTCAACATCGCCAAGCCAGTGCTGCCAGATCCTCAGGGCACTGAAGAATCATTTGTCTTGAACCACCCAGAAAAGGAATTTTTCTGATTGGCAAAGAGGAGCTGAAGAATTTTGAGTATTATTAATGCCTTAGGACTGAATTCTGACCAAAGGATGTCCTAAACATTGATCTGTTCTGAGCAAATTCCTGCTAAGTGTGCAAAACCCTGTTCCTGTTCTCTGCACTCTTTAGTGTTTGCCACTGACATGCCAAGATGCTGCTAAAAGCTCCCATGGGAATGTGCTCCATGCCTGAGAATGGGCAGCTGAACTCAAACTTCTTCCAGAAGCAGATAAAAAATGGTGGAGGAGATCAAGAGGATCATAAGGCAGGAAGCAAGCACATCACAGCCCTGGGATGGAGCACTGCAGCTGTGTCTTTGCTCCAAGCCATTTGTCATGTGCTAACAGTGGCTCTGGCAACAGTAAAAAAAGGAACATAAAAGAAAAAAAAGAAGGGGAAAAAAAAAAGGCTCTGGAGTCAGACAGCTTTTGGAAATAGTCAAGGCCCGGAAGCCGTTTATTTCAGAACTTGATACTGTGAACATCAAAAATTGGGCATCTTAATTAGTGTTTACAATGATCACAATGTTACTAGACAAGTTGGGCACAACTCTGCTACACATATACTTTAAAAATAAATAAACAGAAGGTTAAAGAAGGGTATTACATGGTATGGGACTGTACACGGTCCTGAAGGAACTCCTCCTGCCAGGAGAGCCTCCCCTCCTCTGTGCCACACACACCTGTGTGCCTGGCTAATTCACATTTACAGAGATGCTGCATCATCCCTGGGACAGGGACAGACATGGGAGGGCAGAGGGCAGGCCAGGCTGCAGATGGACACACTCCTCTGTCAGATAATTCAGCCCTTTGTCAAACTCACAGAACCAGGGGTAAAGAGCAGCACAGACACAAAAAACAGGCACAGAAACAAGGGAGACTAAAGCTACAATGGGCACAGCTCTCAGACACATTCATATTTTGATATGTGGCTTAGAAAGCTAGAAACTTCAGCTGCCAAGAGTAAGAATTCTTGTCTCTTGCCTGTTGTCCTGCTTTGGATGAAAAAGGAGGGGTGAATTAGAGCTGCCACATCCTGCATTAAGACCTTCTAGAGTACAGAAGCTTGGCATCAGCTGTGCCTTCCCCCCCTGGCTGGTGGCACAAAGTGGGGAGGTGTGTGCACATGCACATCCTGTGCCTACACAATTCCAGATTTACTGGAGTGCCAAAAAACCTTCAGGGAGCCTCTTCCTGCCTGTGCACTCCAGAGCTTTGGTCCCAAAGGAGGCTTTACAGGGGATGACTTCAGGACTGAGTACTGTCCCTTTCCCTGGAGGGCACCTGCCAATGGCTCAAGGAGCCAGGGGTACCTGCAGGTGACAGCACACCTGGAAGGAACTGGCAGGTTGTATGTGACACAATTTCAACAGCACCTCTGAAAACCAAAGCAAAGCCACATACCACTCCCTTCAACTTGCATGAGTGCAGCCAGTCTGGAGCAATCATCTGGCTATTAGTTATATTAATTTTTATAAGAGCATAAATACTTTGTCCACATTACATCAATACATACTTCCTATAGTATCTAAGCATGATTATTAGCTTCACATAATTTCAGCACAATTGAAAAATATCCATAAAGCCAAAAGAAAAAGCCACGACACCATTTTTTAGATTCCCACATGTTCTCACCCTTTGACACACCCAAGCTCACTAGGGCATGCAAAGCAGGGATGTAGGAAAGGAGGAGTTAAGAGAAAGAAGTGGATATAAATACAGAATATTTAGAATGGTAAAGGGTCACAAAGTTGGCATGCACTGATGTCACTGAGGGCCTCAGGAAGAAGAGAGGCAGCAGCAGCAGAGATGCTGACTTGGTTGCCACCTCTGGGTTCTCCCTGCCCTCCCTGCAGAGTTGCTCAGCAATGTTAGCCCAAGTGTCCTCCTATGCCCTGCCACACTCAGGTGGTGGCACAGGAAGGACAGAAGTGCTGGCCTGGCAGACACATGGCCACTGCTGCAGCCACGCTTCCAACCAGGCAAAGCAACACAGTGTTGTCCCAAATCTTGTCCAGGGAAAGGCACTTCATGAACCCACATTGGCCCCTTTATAAATCTGGCTCTGCTGGGCAGGGTACAAGATTTCTGAGCTGGCAGATCAGCCAAGGCCACGGGGCCAGAGTCACGTGGGGATGGAGCAGATTTGATGTCCAGTGACACACAAACCCACTAACAATCCCTCAGCACCTCAGCTCTAGTCTGCTGTTACCATCCTCTGGTTAGTTGTGAAAAAGCAGCACCTCAAATTAAGGGCTTTTGGGCTAAAACCCTCTAATATTTTTAGGATGTCTACATTCTCTGGCCTGCATGACTGAGAGAATCCTCAGGCAACAAAACTGCACCTGGAGGCCACAGGTTACCACGTGCTCCTCTGTGGCCTGGAGGAAGAGCCCAGCTAAGGCAAAACAAGGAGCTCAAAGCACCAAGTGGTTCTGGATGATTTTGTGCCAGCTGTGGTTGTTGGTCACCAAGCTTTTGCCAGCTCTTATCCCAGCCAGCAGAAGGAAATGTGTCACACAAAACAGCACCTCAGCTGCACAGGACAGAGCACTGAGCACCAAAACACACATTTGCTCCTGCTGGACTCCCTGTGGGCCAAGCAATCATGCAGTTAGATGATGCACCTCAGATATCTATGTCTAGATGACACAGATGATGGATCTAACTGCTGAGTGAAAAATGAAAGCACCTTCCATAGAGAACTATGGCATGGCAGAGTCCAGAACAGCCTATTTGGCTGTTTGAAATCAGCTGTGGCAAGAACAGTCTCAGCAAAGGCAGAATGGTTTGACTTTTAGTAGTGGTTTGACTTTTTTTCCACAGTTAACAGCAGAATACTAACTTACAACTTATCTGCAGGGCTGTGTGAGACACAACTGGTACAGACTGAATGCTACAGTTTATAAATCAGGACACCTCTGGACAAAAACCTTTGTCTCCTTCCCTCCCTTACCCCAAAAGATCCATCATCCTCCATCACCAGCATGTGAGACAAGGAGAAAGAAAGGAGGCTGTCAGCATCAGAGTCTCTAAAACACGAAAAATTCAACTGAAGGTTTGGTTTGGAGGCTCTGAAGTTTTTGTTGTTTTTAGAAGCAGCAGCACAGACATGCTGAGGCACCCAGGAGTGGGGAAAATAAGCTGACACCTGAGCAAAACCAAAAATTTCTTTGGCATTAAATGAACCCCAGTTCAATATGTACTTTGTTATTGTGTTTCACCTTTGAAATTTTGCCAATTACAAGCACAGAAGTTCCTCAATTGTAAGTTGTGAACAAAGCACCACAGATCAGTTGTACAGCTTGGCCATAAAACAAAGTAGCTTTCTGATGTTCTGACATATAAATTAGTGCAACTAGTAAATATACTTCATTTGTATTCATCTGCATAAAGACAAATGGATGTCACTTGCAGTTAACATCTCTCCCTCATTAAAGGACTTTAAAACTCAGTACAGATTTGCACTTGCTGTGCAAACAGAGCTAAAATATTCCTTAACAGGATTATTCACAGTGTAAATCCTCTCCTTCCCACAGTTCTACCAAGTGCCTGTTCCCAACATTTCGTGTGCATCCTCCACATCCCATCCCAGCACTGCACAGGGAAAAAGACAATAAAAGAACAGGCATGGTAAACCAACTTAACATTCAAGAGCAAAACATCACAAAAGGTGCCTGACCCCAAGGAGCTTGAGGATGAGTCGAGTTTAAATAGAAAGAAAAAAACCAAGGTGCTCCTAAAAAGGGAAGAAAAACAGCTACTTAGAGGAGATAGGAGATGATATGAAACAGGACAGTGAAGCTTAACACAGCCCTGACTTTCAGCTCCTGAAAAGAAAACATCTGAAGAGGCTGCAGCCACCTTCAGAAGCTGCCACTGAGAGTTTCCTTACTACTGGGCAAGAAAATTGGGACAGATTCATTTCATTCTTGTTAATAGCAGGATATTGCTGACAGAAATCAGGCAGTTTGCCAGCTTCTCATACCCCTCCTTTGAGCCTTCTCAATTTATCCTTCAAATATGGGATTCCTCCCATTCCTTGGACACATTTCACTGGAGAACAGCAAGAGGAACTTTCAATCCAAACTGCACAGGTAAGTGCAGAAGACAACCACAGATAAAAGTCTTTTTTTACATGTACTTTATGAGGAAAATTTGGAAGTCCTGAAGCAGGAAGAAGGGAGGAATTTAAAACAAGTCCTTATTTCACTTAATGGCCACAATAGCTCAAGGTTTCCCATGCCTGTGAGCTGGAAGACAAATGTTTTGGGTAAGTAAGGACTGGTAAGTGATGGGAAGATGGAACCAGACTTTGCAGGTGCTGGATTGGTAAGTGGGTAAGTAGGTAAACAACCCTCAGCATCATTCACAAGCACCAGAATGGTTCTGCCAGCTTGGAGGTGGATATTGCAGTTATCTGAAGGCACCAGGAAGAGGTTCCACAGGAGAGCCCAGGGGGGCAGCAGGTCTGTGTGGCCATTCCCTTGCTAAGTTACAGGCACACAGCCAGGAGCTGCACCCTCCCATGACTCAGCCTGGCTTACTGTTAATGATTTTCAGAGCTTTTGGCAGTGCTACCTTTGTGCTGTAACAATGAACTCCAGTTTGAGGAACAGTAAGTAAGAACAGATAGGAAATAGCTTTTGTTTCCTTTTAAAAAGCTCCTCTAACTTCACCAGCACCTGCAGCACCCAGTAGTGTCTGCATTTTTCAGCAGGAGCTGCAGATACTTCACAGTGAGAGCTCCATTCTGATTATTTTATAGTTTATACACTGGAATATCACTACACCCAATTAACCTACATCAGGCTGGTGAGTTCCACTGTGATCTGAACAGAAGAAAATAGCAGAACTTTTGTAACAGTGCTATTTCCTCTTGAAAGACCAAAATCTGTGTGATAAACTCAGTGGAGTGCCTTTCAAACAACTGGGCAGGATAATCAGACTGCTTATCCTAAGAGGCCCCAACAAGTTAATCCTAAAAAACCCAAACAGCTGGAAGTTCCTTCCTCCCCACACAGTAACACCCAGCTCTCAGCAGAGGAGTGCCAGGCTCTCAACTCCAAGCCACAATTTCCAGACCCTTTTTTTCAGCAGAATTAGCACCAGGCCAGATTTCAAGAAGACCCCCTGCAAGTAACCCCAAAAAAATCCATCTCTGTTGCCATGCAGTCCCACAGTAGAGCTCCCACCCCTTCATACAGAACACACTTCCAATCTGTGTTCTCAGCAACAAACACTGGCTGAGCAATGATGTACAGTGAAAGCTGATCAGGTATCACAGCATGAGGCTGTCAGTCCCATATTTCTTCTCTTTCTAAGGCTACAGGAGTGAAGGAACACAGGCATTTTTATCCAGTTGTGCTTATACACAGATGTTGCTCAGGGAGCAGGGTGGGTAAAAAACCCAAAGGAAACTGGCATTGAAAGCACCAACCACTGGTAGGTCTGAAAATTGAACCTCAAACAGCTGAATCCTTTCAGGTATTAAGGCACCCTGAGCTACATGACTTTTTTAAAGCACCTTTTTGAATAAATTACTGAAGTTTCAGTCAAAAGCACTTAAGGACACTTCTCCATTTAACACAGGAGCCAGGAGAAGGGCAGAGCAAGAGATGATGCAGGTAAGTGAAGTGGAAGGCAAGAAGAACCAGGTTATGGGCTCTCCCCTCCTCGTGTGCCTGGGCACCACAGCACGTGTTAACGAGGGCTCCAAGTCCAGAGGCAGGTTCCCATCAGTTCCAAATTAAAATGACCAGCACCATTAGGAAAGTGAAGGTGGCCCAGGCCCCATGGTGGATCAGGGCAGAGGGTTCCTCTGTGAGGGGCTAAGGATGGAGAGGCAGTGAGAAGAACCAGGAGGAGCCAGAATCTCTTTGGCTGGAGGAGCAGAATGGGGAGGAAGCTGCATTTATGGAGCAGTTTGTGAGGCAGCTGCTGGAAGAACTGACTTTGGGGGAGCTGGATATTTGTACTGCTGACGTAGGATGTAGGAGGAAGGGAAAATGGAGGCAACAGGAGCAGCTCCCATGGCTAGCAGTGGGAATGCTCTGAGCAGCCAGCACAGTGGTAAGCAAGGATAGGGGAAAAAAATTATATATATATGTATACACACATATGTATAGTGTATATATAAATATATATATATTTAAAAAAAGGAAGAAGAGATCTTCACTGCTTATCTAACCTTTAAAAAAAAAATAGCAACAGAGGAAGGGAAAAAAATCACAAGAGGAGAGAGAGAGAAGCACCAGCTGCACAGAGTTCACCAGGGCTTTGTGCTGCTTCCCCCAGTCACTGCAGAGGCTCTGACCTTCGGGGCCGGGGTCTCCGCGTTGCCTTGCGCGTGGCCACGGCGGCGGTGAAGCCCACCAGGCAGCACAGGGACGTGGTGCCAAACTTGGCAGTGTCCAGCCAGCTGGGAGTGTCCACCTTCAGGTACCTCTCAGCCACGTGCAGGCTCATCACCACGAACCAGAGCAGCGAGGAGAAGGCGTCAATGCGCCGGAGCCTGCGGTGNAACCTTTAAAAAAAAATAGCAACAGAGGAAGGGAAAAAAATCACAAGAGGAGAGAGAGAGAGAAGCACCAGCTGCACAGAGTTCACCAGGGCTTTGTGCTGCTTCCCCCAGTCACTGCAGAGGCTCTGACCTTCGGGGCCGGGGTCTCCGCGTTGCCTTGCGCGTGGCCACGGCGGCGGTGAAGCCCACCAGGCAGCACAGGGACGTGGTGCCAAACTTGGCAGTGTCCAGCCAGCTGGGAGTGTCCACCTTCAGGTACCTCTCAGCCACGTGCAGGCTCATCACCACGAACCAGAGCAGCGAGGAGAAGGCGTCAATGCGCCGGAGCCTGCGGTGGGGAGACACAAAGCACACGGGAGCTCAAGCACCAGGGAAGCACCGTGGGGATGAGGGGGGACAGGGAGGGTACCCAGGCTGAGCAGGCTCTGCACTGCCTCTGACTGCAGCACATCATGTGCAGCCCTGCCTGCTGCTGGGCAAGTGTCTGGGCAGATCAGGTTTGCTACCAGAGCTGCACAGGCAACTTTTCATTTGTGCCTAAAAAAACCCAAACAGCTGGAAGTCCCTTCCTCCCCACACTGTAACACCCACCCAGCTTCCAGCAGAGGAGTGTCAGGCTCTCAACTCCAAGTCACAATTTCCAGACCCCTTTTTTTCAGCAGTATTAGCACCATGCCAGTAATTCAAGCTTAAATTGAATGAATCAAGGCATGCAGTTCTACACGTGCCATTCTGGAAAGCATTTACCCCTGGATCAACACAGGACTAGACAGCTCCCCCTGGAGCAGTCTGAGGTGACACAGAAGCCGAGCACGCCCACCTGATGCGCCCAGCCAGGAACATGGCCAGCAGGCAGGTGAGCAGCCCCAGCACAGCCACTGCCATCTGGTGGTTCTTGCCGTAGGCCCAGGCCGCGCTCAGGTTCTGCAGCAGGCGCTCGGGCAGCAGGCGGAGCAGCTCCCGCCAGCCCCGCCCCGGGATGTCACCGCCGCTGCTGTCACCGCCGCTGCTGTCGCCGTCACTGCCCACACGGGGGCTCGTCCTGTTCCGCACGGCCGCGGGGACAGCAGCAGGGACGGCTGCGCTGAGGGAGAAGGGGTCGCCTGACCCGTACAAAGCCATCAGAACCAGGAATGCACAGCTGAGGAAGGCCAGGAACCGCAGCAGTATCACCTGAGCTGGCGTGGTGATGGAAGTGGAAGAGGAGGATGAACACAAATTCTGCAGGGGAAGGGAGAAACACCTTGTCAGAAGCAGAAGGAATTGCAGCAAGGTTTTGAAACGTTGCTGTATGAAACGCTCCAAGACTGTATGGTTTACTGAATGGCTCTGCTCAAGTCCTTCTAAGTCTCTTAGTGGGCTGACCCCACATGGGATTACTGTAAACTAGCACGGAGCAATGGCAGAGACACGAACAGAAGCCAAGGTCAGGCAGGGCAGTGAAACAAGGAGAAGGTCATAATTCAATACCCATTGTTCTTTTTTTTACTTTTTTCTCCTTGCACTCTGTAATTTCCTGCACTGCACCCATAAATTGGCCTCCCTACCTCCCCTTCTCTGCCTTGTCCCATTATTTTTCTTCCACTCTATCAGTACATTAGACTCACCCCCTGGCAACTGAGCTGAAGATAAACCTCAAACTAACACCAGAAGCATCTGCGACAACTCTCCGGTGCCCTTCTGCCATGCACCCAAACTCACAGGGCTGGAGAGCCCCAGGCTGCAGCCTCCCTTTCCCAGGAGCAGGGGCAGAAAGCTCGGTCCCCTCCCTGCAGTGCCCCAGTGTCCCCACGTGCCTGGCTGTAGCCCTTGTCGGTGTCGCGGCGGCGGAAGTGGTGGCTGAGCAGCAGCGCGCGCAGCTGCCGGTTCTGGTGTTTGATGTAGTACTCCACAGCAGCCTGGCACGGGCGGCACAGCTTGTAGGTCTGCTCCAGGTGGTGCTTGTACACCTCGATCTCCTCATCGTACTTGCCCTGGGGGAGAGAAAAGCAGGGGGAAAGAGGGTGAGAATTGCAGGTGCCTCAGCAGTTGTCAGGTTTGCTGTCGTGACCTCGGGTCTCACAGGGACAGCTCCCTGAAACCAAGCTGCAGGCCAGGCACACAGCCAGCCCCACAGAGCTGAGCCAGCCTCCATGTCCCAGAAGGGATGGCAAAAAAAGGGCCTTGGAGGAGGCTGCAGTGGCCCAACATCAGGATGTTGAATTTCCGTGCCTGATTTTGCTGTCTTTGTTGAGATCGTAGGAATTCCACACAGGTGAGACAAGTAACTAGAATTGCTCTTCCTCTCCTCAAATGAGGGGACACAAAATACCTGCTGGTCCTTCCCTCCAGGCTCATCCCTCCCTGCTGTGCTCCTGCTGCCACTGACACCCTGATCCAAGCACACTGGATAACACAATCCCAGGTTTCTCAGCTGGCACAGGCACTGCAGTTCACTGAATGCCTAAAAAGGGGCCAAAGGCTGGCAGTACTTGAGCAACTGGATAGGTCTGGCAGGAGGCAGGGACTAGAAATAAAACTGAGAAAAGGGCACCAGCCAAAGATATTCTCAGAACAGGGAACATTCCAGCTTTGAAGTAGAATTAGGTAAATTTACAACATGAATCACTGAACTTCTCTGCCCTGGAGTGCCACACAGTGCTGCTGAAGCCTGTTGGAGCATCATTCCACAGCACACTGAAAAACTGCTCTCTGTCCTGCTTACCAGGCTGCAGCATGGAATAAATAGAGCAGGAATAGCAGACCCATGGATGGGAATGCCTTGGACAAACACTCTCCAGTGATGGCAGTCCCTAACGAACACTCACCTCCTCCCTTGGTGAAAATGAAGCCAGCTGTTTGATTTTCATGGTTTGATGGTTGTTGCATTTCTTGCAGAGCAGAATTTGGCTGCTCACCCACTGCTGTGGCTTGGCAGGGTCACAGAAAGTCGGGCTGCCTGACACAACGTGGTTAAGGTGCTCCATGTACTGGGCGGGGATGGGCTTGTTGTAGTCTCCATTCTGACAAAAAGCAGGGGGAAAAGGAAACATTCAACCATAAAATCAAAGCTAGGTTGACAGTAAGATTCCCTAAGCTCTGTAAGCAGCTCTACATTTCATTGGCATTCACCTACATAACAAAATAAATAATAAAAAAAGAGATAAAATGCTTCAAATCTTCCCCCCATCTCCACTGGCCTGCACACCTATTGCATGTAGCTGGTGCTGCTGGATTTCAGCTTAAGACAGGCTCTGCTATTTAACAGAATACAAACCCAGAGAAGAATTGTTCCATACAGTAAAAAAAAAGGATTCTTTAGAGATATGTCAAGGCCACTTTTGCCCCTTAAAGCAAGAGAGGAATATTTGTGTGGCCCTCTCTAGTCAACCCACCACACTGGATTCCTTCTCCAGGCTGAGGAGCTGGGCTCAGGGGTGCTCAGCACAGAGCTGGCAGCTGCCCAGCTGCTGTCCATCCCCCTGCAGTGTCCCTGTGGGTCCCTGGCTGGGGGACAGGGCTCCAGAACCCCCAGTACCTCCTGGAAGCCGTTGTACTGCTCGCAGTTGGGGCAGTCCCAGCAGTTGCGGTTCCCGTAGGGCACCACCGTGTCCTGGCTGCAGAACCAGCAGTTCACTGTCACATGTGTGGGCTTCTTCCTGTGGGGGGACACAAACAGCTCAGGCAGCAGCACTGGGCACTGCTGAGGGACAGCAGAGCAGTGGCTTCCAAAATGTCAATGCCTTTGAGATGCAGGAAAACAGCCAACATTGCCACTCCGTGTGCTTGAAGGTATGGCTTGGAATAGTCATTTTAGCAGTGAGAAGATGGAATGTTAAAGCAGAAATAAATTCTGCCTGACAATCTGTTCTAGTACCATGGACATGGCCAGAACTTTAGCGACAGCCTTGTGATTTACACACTTCACTGGTTTTCAGGGGTATATTTGGGGCTACGAGTCCTCTCCATAATCAGGATTGCTATTCTATGAGAAGGTGCAGTAGAACTGATGCTTCATACACAGGATTCCAGGAAAAGGAAGTCAGGATCCACAAGAGCTGCCTGTGACCATGCTCAGAAACCCAGGAAACAGCTCTGTCTGCCCTGTTTGGTAGAAAAATTTTCAAGGACAAGGGCAGATCACGTTATCCTGAGGTTTCAGCACTGTAAATAGCTCTTTCTTCACCACTTTAGGTACTAAAGGAACTGAGGAATCAACATTTCACCCCTTGCTTTTACACACTAGAACAGAAGGGATAAAGACCAATGACCTTGATCCATGAGCCCCTTGTTTTCCACAGCAATCCTGTTAAAACAGCAGCCAAAACAGACAAACAGCTGTGACTTGGCCCCACCACAACAGGTTGTGACAGATGCTTGAGCAAAGAACTTCAGCAGCCTGACCCCTGAGCCTGCCTGCCAGAGAAGCTCTGCATTTGTCCCAAAACTCAGTGCAATCCCCAAGAGGAGCTTCCTGGCAGGTCAAGGCACCACAGCCCAGCTGTCTGGGTTTGTCAGAACCAGTCCCAGTCACACTTCCAAGCGAGGGCAGCTGCTCAGGGCTCTCTGGGGCAGCTATGCAGACAGCTGGACCCAGCTGCCACCAGGGAATTCATCTGTGTGGCTCCACTGCAGCAGCAGAGAGGGCAGCAGGGGCAGGGGAGCAGCTAACAGTGCTCCCAGCTGAGAGCAACTTCTCCCAGCTCTAGGAAATGTTCTCTGCTGCTGAAACATCCGAATGCTGCAGAGGTGTTTGTCTGGCACAACAGCCAGCTGGGTCTTCTCTCTCAGCCACCACCACATCTGTAGCTGGATCTCCAAAATTAACATTTTTCCCACTTGCATTTCAATACACCACGCCTTGCAACTCGGTTCATAAAATATCAAACCCTCCAGCAATGTCTGAGCCTCCTGTTTAGGCACTAACAATGAGGATATGTTTGAAATGAAGCACTGGGAAGTCACAATGTACAGAGGATTCCCTACCAGATGCTGAAAGAAAATGGCTGGAGCTACTAGGATAACAGATTCTCATCTCAAAATAGATGCAAACACCCACACCCCTCCTAAAATGAATACTCCCTGCTCAACTTTCCTCACTGCCAAGGGGGCTCAACTGATCTGAGTTAAAAATATCACTGCTAAGACTAACAGGCAAAAAAAAAACCCCAAACCAACCCAGAGTTTAAAGCAGCCAAATCTAGGTCAATAGTCTGAGTTATCCATGAGCTGCTGCACATGCCAAAACAGCCAGATGAAGGATGGACAGCAGCACCTGTTGTATTTGTCCAGTCTCACTACCACAGGTGTGCAAATAGAACATGGAGCCTGAACCAGCAGCACACAAAGCTGTGCTCCCAGGGCCCAGCCTGAGCTCCAGCAGAACCTGCCACAATCCCTCCCTCCCACGGCTGGGCACCATCCTCTGGCACCCACAGAAATAAAACACACCACCCCCTCAGCCTCTACCCAGCCCCAGGCCCTAAATTCCAACACATGACAGAGGTAAAAGCACTAATTTCAAGGATAACAGAAGTGGAAAGCACAGGTGAATAAATGAATAGAGCAGCCATGCTATAAAGCAAAAAACAGTGCCAAACCCTACCTGAGAACTTGCTAATATCAGAGCCCAAATCCTCAGTATACTTGGGACCTTTCCATCTTTTTCCAAACAGGATTTCATTCATTGCTCTTGAGGCTCAGGAAGTACTACCAAGGATTAAATAGCAGCACTTCATTCTGACAATTCATGCAAGAGAAATGGCTAAGTCCTGGATTATTTAGGATAAAAGGCAATAATACTTCCTTCTGTGATCCTATAATCTGTTGCCATAGAAATAGGTGCAGAAAATCCCAAATTCCTAATTCTGGATGCAGAAAGAAGAGGAGAAAAAGGTTGTTTAGGCAAGAACATGTAGGTAGGGTGCTAATTTTCTAGTAATTGGGCAGGACTGAAAAAACAAAAAAACAATCAAGTGCTGGCACAAGTGGGTGAAGAGCTCAGCTCCCTGGCACAGAACAGCTGCCAAACTCCAGGCTGTGCCCCATGCCCATCACCTGTCACAAAAGGGGTCTGTCAGTGCAGACCCAACACTTCACCCCATTTTCCAGTACAAGAAAAACACATCATGTCATATTAAGCTATCCTCCTTGATGCCTATGGAAGATTCATTTAACTGAGGCAGAATAAAAAATTTGAATTATCAGAATAGCACTGAGAAACACAAACATTCAAGGTGACCTGAAGGAATTTACTAGCATTCTTCAAGGACTTGGGAAGAAATGCTTTCCATTTTGATGAACTTGAGCAAAACAAATCCAATCTCCTCCCTCAAAAGGCACGCTAGCCTCAACTGGGTCAAAGAAATCTTGCCTGCTTCACTGGCATTGCTTTAGGCCACTTGGATTTCTTGGCTACCCTAAATATGTCACAGAAATACCAAGTCCTGTATATGGGTTAATGTCCCATTGATCATTGATACGGTTAAACAAACAGCAAATGCTTCAGAGCAAACCTTAGGCATCATATTGAGGATGCAGGAATATGCTTCTCTTGCAAAGCATAAACTTGAAGTGAACCTTAACACGGAGCCCTTGGGACTGGCTTGTCTCCAGCAGAAGCACTTAATAGATGAGCAGCCTGCAAAGTCTATTGCTGCTACAAAGACTGGAGTGCCTTATATTCCACACATCCCTACATCCCTTTCATGATATGCTACATTAGAATCTGTCAAATTAAGCTTTTCTCCTTTTATGAGATCTGAATCACGACATCTCTCCTGATGCTTTTCAAACCTGGTGTTCAATCGCTCTGAATTTAAATTGTTCTAAGGTCACGAAACGTTCCGCGCAATTAAGAAACAAGTAACCAAAGAATTTTGGTCCCTAATCAATAATTTTGACTTGCATAGAATCCCCCCACGTTCCAGCACGGTGCTAACAGCGTTCTTATTTTACAGACCTGCTCCCCAGCAATCCTTCCTTCACCACACATCAACCAGCCAAAAGAGCAGGATCTCCTCTTTCCCTGCCTGGAAGACGCCAGGAAACAAGCGGGGGGAGACCCCGATGTGCAGAGCCGGCGGTGTCCCCGGGCCGCGCTGGGTGTCCCCGCCGCCAGCCCAGGATGCTCAGCCCGGCACACAATAGCCATTCCCGGCGATGAGGAAGCACACATCTATCCATTCCCCCACACATTCCTGCCCCGCACAGCGGCCTGGAGCCGAGCACGGACCCTGAGGGGCTCCGGAGGGGCGGCCCCGCTGCTCCCACACCCGCTCTGAGGGCGGGCACGGACCCCGCCGAGGCTCTCTAGGAGCGATCCCACTGCTCCCACACCCACCCTAGAGCCGAGCACCGACCCTGAGGGGCTCTCCAGGAGCGATCCCACTGCTCCCACACCCGCCCTGCGGCCGGGGCTCTCCAGGAGCGGCCCCGCTCCTCCCCACACCCGCCTGAGGCCGGGCGGGCCCGGGCCCCGCGTGGCGCCTTCCCGCCGCCGCGGGCCGCATCCCGCCAAGGCNCCCGGGCCCGGCCTGCGGGGGCGGCCCGGGGAGGTCGTGCCTGGCCCCGGCGTGCCTGGCCCGCAGCCCGGCGTGCAGAGCTCACGGCGCCGCCGCTTCGCTTCGCCTAAATTTAGAACTGCGCTTTATTGTGTGACAACGGGGACAGGCCCCGGCTGAAGGGCGGTCCGGGCCCTGCGCAGAATATCCTGAGCTAGAAGGGACACAGCCCTGCACAGAGTATCCTGATCTAGAAGGGACACAGCCCTGCACGGAGTATCCTGATCTAGAAGGGACACAGCCCTGCACGGAGTATCCTCAGCTGGAATGGACACAGCCCTGCACAGAGTATCCTGAGCTGGAAGGGACA